>PVKC010031029.1:0-14632 GCA_004027635.1 Crocidura indochinensis
TACTTCATACTTTTTTTTTTTCTTAATTTGAGCTTATAAATTTGTAAATATGACTCCAAAAGTAAAGTAGTATTTCCTTTTTATACATGGAACATTTTTTCTCCTTCTAAAACAATTATCTTTTAATACTAGTTCTACATTTTCTTTTTTTTTTTGGTTTTTTGGGCCACACCCAGTGATGCTCAGGGGTTACTCCTGGCTATGCGCTCAGAAGTCGCCCCTGGCCTGGGGGACCATATGGGGCACGGGGGATCGAACCGTGGTCCTTCCAAGACTAGTGCAGTAAGACAGGCACCTTACCTCCAGCGCCACCGCCCGGCCCCAGTTCTACATTTTCATTATGTTTTACATTAACCATTGCATTAACATCTAATTTTGATTTGAGAACTATTGGCTCTTCCCATAACATTTAAAGTCATTCTGAGTTTATAATTTGTGTCAGCATGTCATGCAATTGTTTATTGTTTTATGTTGTTAACAGATCTGTAAGCCTTGTAATTAAACTTGTTTTTTTTTACTTAGGTACTTTGGTCTGGGAAGCCATATGGTTCATCTCGAAGTATAGTAAGGAAAATTGGTACTAACTTATCTCTGATCCAGTGTCCAAGAGTTCACTTTCAGGTACTAAATATATTTCAAATTTTTATGTCATTGTGTACATCAGAAATATGCACATTACAGGCAAGACGGTTTTTAAAATAAATTTGGAAATTTTCTCCATTGATGAAATTATTAGTAAATTAAAATTAAATTAAAATTAAAGGGAAAAAAGACATTGTAGAGTGTATCTCATATTAGTTTTCCCATTAAGTGATTATTTCAGATTATAGACAGTTATACTTCTTTAGACATTTATACAGAGGCTTGAGTGACCATACATCATGTAGGGTGCTTTTCTTGCATTTTTGAAGATTTAGAAACACAAGTAATTATGAATCTCAGAGGACCTCCAACTTGGGTAGAAAACTTCTGGTGCTTTCATCATTATCCATCATCATTGTTTATACTTTTTTTAAACAACTGCTGAGTTCCCTAGTTTATTTTTAGGTGCCTCTGCCTGCCATGAAAGTTGCTCTATTTGACTTTGATTTAAAACTAAGCATTAATTGTAGGAACCATTGGCAGTGTCAAGACAAAGAGGTAATTGTGCTTCTTTGAATGAAGTGGTTTATTCTCTGAATAAACCCCATGAATCAGGAATACTTTTTTTTTTTTGGTTTTTGGGTCACACCCGGCAGTGCTCAGGGGTTACTCCTGGTTCCATGCTCAGAAATTGCTCCTGGCAGGCACGGGGGACCATATGGGGCACCGGGATTCGAACCGATGATCTTTTGCATGAAAGGCAAACGTCTTACCTCCATGCTATCTCCCGGGCCCTATTTGTTATCTTTTATTAATTCTCAGTAAGTGACTTTAGAGACTTTTGCACTGGGGATATTGTTACTTGTTACTTGCCCTCGAAAGGATTTTTTTTTTTTTTTTTTTTTTGGGTCACACCTGCCAGTGCTCAGGGTTACTCCTGGCTCTATGATCAGAATCGCCCCTGGCAGGCACAGGGGGCATATGGGATGCTGGAGTTTGAACCACTGTCCTTCTGCATGAAAGGCAAATGCCTTACCTCCATGCTATCTCTCTGACCCCCCAAAGGATATTTTGAAAGGCAAAAACACTTTCCTTCCTTCTATCTCTTTCTTCCTCCCTTCTTGCCTCCTCTCCCAGTCTAGATATGTTATGAGCAGAAAGTTAGACTTTTTTTTGTTTGTTTGTTTTTTTGGGTCACACGTGGCAGTGCTAAGGATTATTCCTGGCTCTACTCAGAAGTTGCTCCTGGCAGGCTTGGGGGACTATACGGGATGACGGCATTCGAACTGGGATCTGCGTTGTGTTGGCTGCTTGCAAGGCAAGCGCTCTACCTCTGTGCTATTGCTCCGGTCCCAAAGTTAAACACTTTCATTTTATTTGAGGGGCGGGGTCACACTTGTCTGTGCTCAAGGCTTGCTCCTGATAGGGCTTGGGAAGTATAAACCATGGGGTCAATGGGGTCAAACCTGAGTTGCCTTGTGCATGGCATGTCTCCTACCTGTGTACTATATCTGGCCCCATGAATAGAAAATTTTAACTAATGCTTAATTTTTTTTTGAGGTGAGTCACACCCAACAGTGCTAAGAGATCACTCCTGGTGGGCTTGGGGGGACTATATGCAGTGTTGGGGATCTAACCCAGGTTGGCCATGTGCAAGGCAAGCTCTTTATCCACTGTGCTATTGCTCCAGCCCAATGTTTAATTTTTGTTTTTTGTTTTTACTTTGGGTCATACCCAGTGGTACTCAGGGGTTACTCCTGGCTCTGCGCTCAGAAATTGTCCCTGGCAGGCTAAGGGGACCTTATGGGATGTTGGGGATTGAACCCAGGTCGGTGCGTGCAAGGCAACTGCCCTGCCACTGTGCTATCTCTCTGGCCCCAATGCTTAATTTTTTTTAAAAACTGACTACTCAGAAACATTAGTAGATAACTTTCAGATAGAATATATAGTTGAATATTTGATCTCTAGGCAGAGATTTTGCTTGACCAATTAATGCTACTGTATCATAATATTGATTTTTTTTTAGTCTGATAATAATTGATAGCAAGAGAGGAATGATTGGTGCTGGTAAGCGGTAAGGCGTTTGTTTGCCTTGCATGCTGGTTCAAATTCCCACATCCCAAATGCTCCCCCGAGCCTGCTGGGGGCAATTTCTGAGCGTAGAACCAGGAATGATCCCTGAACATTGCTGAGTGTGACTCCCCCTCCCCCCAAAAAAAAAACACAGAAAAAGAGAGGAATGATTGAATTTGTAGATTTTTTGTCTGTTTGGGTTTTTTTGCGGGGGAGTCACACCCGTTGACGTTCAGGGGTTACTCTCGGCTATGAGCTCAGAAATTGCTCTTGACTTGGGGGCCCATATGAGACACTAGGGGATCGAACCACGGTCTTAGGCTAGCACCGGCAAGGCAGATGCCTTACTGCTCCAAGTCACTGCTCCAGCCCTGAATTTGTAGATTTAAGTGAAAAGGCTGGAGTTTATTCTGTTTTGCCTTCAGATATAAAACACATGTTTTATATTTGGACTATAAATACATGATAGTATATATGTGTGTGCATAGATAGATAGATAGATAGATAGATAGATAGATAGGGAGAGATAGATTAGATAGAGGGGGAGAGATAGAGAGGAAGAGATAGATAGGTAGATAGATATATAGATAGGGAGAGATAGAGAGGGAGGGAGAGATAGATAGATAGATAGATAGATAGATAGATAGATAGATAGATAGATAGATAGATAGATAGATATTGAGTCTTTGCTCTTTTTGCCAAAAAGGATCACTGCATTAGTATGTTGGTTGATTTTATAAAAGTTAAATAAGGAGGGGCCCGGGAGATAGCATGGAGGTAAGGCCTTTGCCTTTCATGCAAAAGGTCATTGGTTCGAATCCTGGTGCCCCATATGGTCCCCCGTGCCTGTCTGGAGCAATTTCTGAGCATGGAGCCAGGAGTAACCCCTGAGCGATGCCGGGTGTGACCCAAAAACCAAAAAAAAAAAAAAAAAAGTTAAATAAGGAAAAAAGTTAGCTCTTGCATTTAAATTTTATTTATTTATTTATTTATTTATTTTTTGGTTTTTGGGCCACACCCGGTGACGCTCAGGGGTTACTCCTGGCTATTCACTCAGAAGTCCTCCTGGCAGGCTCGGGGGACCATATGGGGAACCGGGGGATCTAACCGTGGTCAGTTCTAGGTTAGCGCAGGCAAGGCAGGCACCTTATCTCCAGCGCCACCGTCCGGCCCCCTAAATTTTATTTTATTAAGATAATAAAATTTTATTCTTATTTTATGTTTTGTACAGGATTTGAAATTTCCTTTTATGCATTTTACTAAATGAACCTTATTTTTTTGGGGGGGGGGTGCACACCCTGCGGTGCTCAGGGATTAGTCCTGACTTTCCACTCAGAAATCACGCCTCACTGTACCCAGGGGACTATGGAATGGTGGTCTGAAACCTGGGTAGGCAAATGCCCTATCTGCTGTCTATTGCTCCAACCCCTCTATGAACCTTTTAACAGTTTGATATTATGGTAATATTTTATACAATCTGTTTTAGTGTAACTCTTTAAATAGTATTGGGTTTTACTTAAATTATTTCAAATATTAAACTTAAAATTAGTAAAATAAAATGTTACTGATTATTTCTGAAATTTATTAATGAATGAAAATTATTTCTCAAAGGAATTTATTTGTAAAGCAATGTGCAATGATTTTTACATTTTATTGCCATTAAGTTTGAAAAAAAGATTCTATTTCCTTTACTTTGTTTCTTCTTTCTACTAACAATAGCTGTAGTAGGACAGGACGTTGCTGGAACCTTGAGTAAGTAGGTCTTTTCAAATTTCCTGTCATTCATCTATGCATGTCAGTAGTGGCACCTAAATTAAATTTCCAGTAATACCATATGTCCATCCTCTTGTCTATACTGATGTAACCTTAATTGATACTTAAAGTGAATTGTCTTTCCCATTCCATGCTTATGTTCATCTGTACACATTTAATCTACAATTGAAATGACCTATTTAAAATATTAATAGTGTTATTATTTTTCAGTTTAAATTTTTGAATTAGTTTGTTGTATGGATCGTTATTCTCAAGTAGATTCACAGCTTAAATGTCAAACTTTTATATGTTAGAATGCATATTAGATAAGAAACAAAAATTTTTTAATAATAACTTTTATTGTGATCAAAGAGTGAATTACAAATCTTTCACAGTAGTATTTAAGGTACATAATGACAATGAATCAGGGCCATTCCCACCACCAGGGTTGTCCTCCCTCCACCCATATTCCCAGCATGTGTCCCAAGATTTATGTTAATATGAAACATTGTTTGTTAAATTGAGGAATATTGTTTGATCTGTAAATATAGAATGGTGTAAGATATTTTGAAAGCCTGCTAACAAACTGGTTAATTTTTCTGTCTTTGGCTATTTAAATTTTTTTTTACTAATTTTTTATTTTATTTATTTATTTATTTATTTTGGTTTTGGGGTCACACCCAGCAGCTCAGGGGTTACTCCTAGCTCCAGGCTCAGAAATCGCTCCTGGCTGGCTCGGGGGACCATATGGGATGCCGGGATTTGAACCACCGACCTTCTGCATGAAAGGCAAACACCCTACTTGCATGCTATCTCTCCGGCCCCAACTTAAAAATTTTTTAATGATACTTGGGATTAAGGATCTCAAGTTAAGGAGCTTTACCTTTGAGCCAAATTCCCAAGTCAGAGTTTTAGAAAAAGTCTCATTTGCCTTCCTTTTAAAAATAGAACTATCTGAGAAGGAAACAAATTTTATAGCGAGGTGAAAATAGCTTTTTATTGTGCTAGCTATTCCTAACTTCCTAAAGTTATAATTGGGGGCCAGAGAGAGAGCACAGCGGTAGGCCTTTGCCTTGCAAGTGGCCAACTCAGGCCCAATAGTACTTCGAATCCTGGCATTCCTTTTGGTCCCCCAGGCCAGGAGCAATTTTTGAGTGCATAGCCGGGAGTAACCTCTGAGCACTGCCGGATGACCCCAAAACAAAACAAAACAAAAAAACAAAAAATGGGGGCCAGGTGGTGGCGCTGGAGGTAAGGTGCCTGCGCTAACCTAGGACGGACCGCGGTTCGATCCCCCGGTTCCCCATATGGTCTCCCGTGCCTGCCAGGAGCGACTTCTGAGCGAATAGCCAGGAGCAACCCCTGAGCGTCACCGGGTGTGGTCCAAAAAAAAAAAAAAAAACCTAAAGTCATAATTGTTGGAACTAGCACTTTAGGAAGCCCCTTTTAAGTTATACCTTTATGAACACTCTCACTGAGAGTGTTGGGGTGACGATCTTTTTTATGCTAAGGGCCATTTGTATATTTCTGACATCACTTGAGTGCCACATGATACAGGCAGGTGGTCCCAGATAGCCAACAGAAGCACACATTTGTCCTGTCATGTACCAGTGCCAGACCATATGATTTCATGGACTGGACACTACCCGTCCTGCTGTAGAGGATTCCGTAGGGCTTATGGGACGTTCCTGTTCAAAAATCTCTACATTTTCCTCTAGAATGTTCAAGGAATATTTATATGTCATTCTATTTTTTTGGTAGTAGACAAGAACTAGGAACAAAGTATTCTGTTAAATCAGTAATCATTCTTTGACTTGATCACATGTAATACCCACTTCAGTTATGACTTTTAAGATACCTACATATTAAATATCTATTTAACTGATTTATTTGGCTACAGTTTTGGGAAAACCCAACGGAGAAGGGTAAAAATATTTTTTCCTCTCATTATATCACTTAAAACAATTGCTGAAGCTTATAGTTTATAGCTGTGAAAAATATTTTTCCCTTCATTATATCACTTAAAATAATTGCTGGAGAGAGACTGAGAGACAGAGGGAGAGGTGAAGAGAGGGTAGGAGAGGGGAGAGGGAGAGAGAGAATATTTTTCCCTTCATTATATCACTTAAAATAATTGCTGGAGGGGCCTGGAGAGATAGAACAGTGGCGCTTGCCTTGCAAACAGCCGATCCAGGACCAAAGGTGGTTGGTTCGAATCCCGGTGTCCCATATGGTCCCCCGTGCCTGCCAGGAGCAGAGGGGAGAGAGAGGGGGGGGAGGGAGAGAGAGAGAGAGAGAGAGAGAGAGAGAGAGAGAGAGAGAGAGAGAGAGAGAGAGAGAGAGAGAGAAGAGGAAAAAAAGAGATATATGAGGTTTTAGGACACATCTGGCACTTTTCAGGAACTACTTACTACTCAGGAGTGATCCCTCACAGTGCTTGGGGTTGGGATGCAGGAAGGAGGATGTGTGCTGGGGAATCAAACCTTAGTTGGCTTATACCAACTAAGTGCTTACAAGTGAATATTTCTTCCTCTTTTGACCAGAATTATTTCATATATATATATTGGTTTTTGGTATTTGGGTCACACCCGGTAGGCGCTCAGGGGTTACTCCTGGCTCCATGCTCAGAAATCTCTCCTAGCAGGCTCAAGGGACCATATGGGATGCTGGGATTTGAACCACCATCCTTCTGCATGCAAGGCAAATGCACTACCTCCATGATTTTTCTCCGGCCCCCATATCTTAAATTTTTGTTGCTTTGTTTTCCCTTTTCTATACTTCACCTGAAAACTGTAATTTGAGGTATTTTAAAACCTTGATGTTAAGTCATTAAATTTAATTTATGTTCATGAATTTTACCAATTCAGTTTATGTTGTAGAATTTAAAATATTTATGTAAAATGTAATTCATGTTTATTTTATCTTGAGGTTTTGGGTCCACTCAGAAGTACTCAGAGGTACTTAGAAACTACTTCTGATTCTGTGCTCAGGGGATTTTGGTGGTGCCACGGGGAACATATGCAGTGTCTGCTTGGGGCATTGTGTTGTATTGGGGTTTAAGTAGGGTTCCCTATAACGCAGGAAGTTTTATTTAACATAAATAGCATCATTTTATTTAGGAAAGGATAGAGATGAAATGAGTCCCATACCCTGGGGCCCGAGAGATAGAATAGCAGTAGGGCATTTGCCTTGCACGCAGCCGATTTAGGACGGACTGTGGTTCAAATCCCAGCATCCTGTATGGTCCCCCATACCTGCCAGGAGTAACTCGTGAGTGCCACGAGTGTGACCCAAAAACAAAGCAATAAAGAAAGAAATTACATGCCTTAAGCTGAGATGAATGTAGGGTGACACTTTGCTGTATTTAATTTGAAATATTTTCTTTCACCTATGAGGATTTTGTTTTAAAAATTCGTTTGTTTTTTGGTTTTACTTATGTTTTGTGAGCCACACCTGGCAGTGCTCAGGGCTTACTCTTGGCTCTAAGCTTAGGCATCACTCCTGGAAGTACTCGTGTGTTACTGGAGACCAAACTAGGTTTGGCTGCATATAAGGCAGGTATGGTACCTTAGCCTCTAAAATATCTTTGTTCCCATCTTTGTGTTTAAGGTTACTAATAATTGTTTTGCTATTTATATTTCTGTTAATGTCTTCCTGTTAATATAATGGCTTCTACTTTTTTTACTGTTTTTTTGGGGGGACAGGGGGTCATACCTGGCTGTGCTCAGAACTTACTCCTAGGGGCTGGAGAGATAGCTGGAGGTAGGGTGTTTGCCTTGCATGTAGAAAGACTGGTTCGAATCCTGGCATCCTATATGGTCCTCTTGAGCCTGCCAGGTGCGATTTCTGAGCATAGAGCCAGGAGTAACCCCAGAGCGTTGCCGGATGTCTCCCCAAAACAAAACAAAACAATAAAAAAGAACTTACTCCTAGCTTTGTGTGCTTTGTGTAGCTTTGTGTGCTGGAGGGTGAGGGGACTGACGATATGCGTGGGCAGGGGTCAAACTTGGATTGACTTCGTCCAGAAGTGCCCTATTATAGTATCTCTCTGGCACCAGTTGATTGATTTTATTTAAACATCAAGAAACTTACAGACTTAATATGTTTTCAACACCAACAGATTCTTTTAAAACTTCTAAATCTAGCCCAAATTCATTGTTGATCTGTTTTCCTCTCATTCTTTTTTTCCTTTAAACTGCTGGGACCATCCCTAGTGCTTCTTGGATAGAGGAACTTATGGTGCTAAAGATCCAGCTCAAGGCCTCACACATGTGAATCATGTGCCCTACCATTGAGTCTCATCCCTTTTTGCCATACTTTTAAAGTATATCTGTTTGGGAAAATAAAATTATTTATAATGCTTAATTCTAATTATTTTTTGCCACACCCAGCAGTGTTGGGTTTCATTCCCAGAAGTGCACAGAAGACCATGTGGTGCCAGAGATTGAACCAGGGTCAATCATATGCCAGGCATTAACATCATTATACTATTTTTCTTGCTCCCTTTTAATAAGAATACTATTAATACTTTTAATAAGAATACTATTTTCCTTTCCTCCCTTGTAATAATGTAGTATTTTCTGTTTTCTTTCAATCTTTTGATTTTTAAATAAAATGAAATTAAAGTTAGATTATAATTCAGAGTACTACACATATGAGGTGATAGTATGATAATCCTTAAAATCCTTTTCTCAGCAGACTTCAGTGGAAATATTAGACATTTCCTCTTTTAACAACAGACCTGATGATTTTCTTTTAGAGAAACAATCTGGCCTCAGTAAAGTGCTTATTTTATTTCTAATTTGTAGCTTACCAGCCCTGCAACAGAATGGAGCCCCAGCCACTCGGGAGAGGAGACAGTGGCATCATTTGCTGATGTTGGATGGGTAGCCAAAGAAGAAGGAGAATGTTCAATGAGACAGAGGTTAGTATGGAAGTATAGTAATTCTGAGGTTACTTTTTTTTTAAATGTTAAAAGAGATACATTTTCAAATTTCCTTTTTTTTTTTTTGGCCACACCCACTGGTGCTCAGGGATTACTCCTGGCTATCTGCTCAGAAATAGCTACTGGCAAGCACTGGGGACCATATGGGACGTCAGAATTCGAACCAACCACCTTAGGTCCTGGATCAGCCGCTTGCAAGGCAAACGCGCTGTGCTATCTCTCCGGCCCCAAATTTCGTTTTTATAGCCTAATTTGGGGCCTGGTGAGGGGTATAAGACACTTGTCTTGCACACAGATAACCTTGCTTTGATCTCTAGCATGCATATGGTTCCCTGAGCACACATAGTTAACCCTTAAACACCTTTGGGTATGGGCCCCCAAACCAAAACAAGCAGAAATAACAACCTATTTGACCTTTTGTAGCTAGCTGGTTATTAATCTTGAGCAGTCTTTTCTGTGATTTTTCTCATGGGACTTATACCCAGTTGTGCTGGGCTTGGCAGGAATCAGGACCCTGGCATCGCTGATGGTCACCAATGCTACTGAGGTGTTTGGGGTTCAGCAAGGCAATGAACATTCTTGTGTGTCAGGGATCAAACCTTAGATCTTTACATGCTAGGAATGTGCTTTTTTTTTTTTTTAACCACTTGAACCATCTCTGTGACCTTTTATTCCTTATTTTTAAGACTTGTATTTAAACTGTTCCCATATCCTTTAGAACTACAGAATTTCCTCCCCTTCAGAAGTTTTAAATTCTAGAGACAAGGAAGAGTTGTTATAGTTATGCTTAGATTAGCACAGAAATTATTCACTACAATTTTATACTGTGAGGTGTCAATGTGTGGGTCATAGTAGGGAATTTATGTAATCATTGGAGAATATCTAAAAACTAAGAGTCCAGGTAAGTTGTGATTCAAAGAAACTGTGTAAGAGTTAGAGGGTTGTTCCCACTGAACTGAAAGAGCTGGAATGCATAATTGATTCTGCATGTGTCAATTACTTACCATACTCTTCATTCTTATCAAGGATACAGAGATAAACTAAGAAATGATCTTATCTTTGCAAGAATATTTGATTTAGGGGCCGGGCGGTGGCGCTGGTGCTAAGGTGCCTGCGCTAACCTCTAGGACGGACCGCGGTTCGATCCCCCGGTTCCCATATGGTCCCCAGTGCCTGCCAGGAGCGACTTCTGAGCGCATAGCCAGGAGTACCCTGAGCGTCACCGGGTGTGGCCCAAAAACCAAAAAAAAAAAAAAGAATATTTGATTTATAGAAGTTTCCTTTCATTTTGTTTTTGGACCATCTTATCTTTGCAGGAATATTTGACTTATAGAAGTTTCCTTTCATTTTGTTTCTGAACCATAATTATAAAGTCACTCATTTTGCTGTCTCACAAGTAATTGCAAATAAAATAAAATGAATAACGTCAATATTATTAAAGTTGGTTTCTGGGTAAGAGCTATCACATTTTTTTTCTCCAAATATCTGTGTTAAATAATGATCAAGGTAACAGTTTGCTAGGCCAGGGTTATATTTAGCACAGTGGTGAAACATGAACCTTGTGTGTATGAGGCACCTTGGTTTTGATCTCAGTCATCACAATAAAAAGCAATAAGCCGGTCAGCGATAGTACAGTGAATTGGGAGTTTGCCTTGCGTGTGGGCCCAGATTCAATTCCTGGCATCCCATATGGTTTTCCGTGTTCATCAGGAGTGATTCCTGAGCACAGAGTAAGTAGTAACTTCTGAGCACCTTAGGATGTGGCCCCAAGCCAAAACCAAACAAATAAAAAGGTAACAACAAAACCAAAAGTCTTTTTTGTAAGCATTTAACAGGGTACTAAAAAAAATTAGATAGAAGGGAAAACACATCAGTTCACTGCCTGATACCAAAAGTGATGAGTCCAAGAATTCAAACTAGAAAGATAATATGGGTCAGGGGTTAAAGTGTTTGTTTTGCTTGTGGATCACCCTAGTTAGATCCCTAGCACTGCTGGGATCGACCTCAGAATACCATCAGATATGACCAAAAAAAAAAAATCTCCCTCAAAATAGTTTTAAAAATACAAGGTAGAATAAAGAACAATCACTACAGTAACAAAAATACATAATTACAGAAAAACTATAATATAACTTAATTCAGTGAATCTTTTAACAGTCAGTATTGTTTAACTCTATGTGCCAAAAAATGATAAATAAGTTTCTCTTCTGTTAAAACTCATCATTCTTCTCATAAGGTATTTAGTTTCCCCCTCAATTCAAAAAGGACTATAGTAGGTTTCCAGTCAGCTGGATTCCAACCAGACCCTCAGCTGCCCTTAGCTCTGGCTTCTGTACAAGGTCAGCTTCTGACCTCTGTTATGTCGAATTCAGGCATCACAGGACACTCACAGGCTTTCATGAGGAGGCCGGAAGAGGCTTTCTCCGCTTGACTCATGATGATGGAGTCATCTCCCTTTAACCAGTCTTCCTGTATGGCTCACCACCGTAATGCTCAGTCATCTGACCAATGAGTCTGAGGGAGGCTGGGATGGTGACTTGTTGATAAGAATGATTTTTTTTTTTTTTTTTTGGTTTTTGGGTCACACCCAGTGACGCTCAGGGGTTAATCCTGGCTATACACTCAGAAGTCGCCCCTGGCCTGGGGGACCATATGGGGCACGGGGGATCGAACCGAGGTCCGTCCAAGGCTAGCGCAGGTAAGGCAGACAACCTTACCTCTAGCGCCACCGCCCGGCCCCGATAAGAATGATTTTAACATGAATTTCACATTAAACAATCAGTGTATGTACCTAAAACTGCATCTCAATAAAGTTGGATGAAGAGTCCCATGACCAAGGAAAACCTAATATTAAAAAAATGAAGAAATAAATAAGTATATGACTAGACAGTTGAAAAGAAAACTTGCAACTCTAAAAAGTTTCCATTTGCAGTGACAGAGCATGCATATTAAAAAACAAATGTATGGGCTTGGAACAATAGTGCAGTGGGTAGGGCTCTTGCCTTGCATGTGGCCAAACTCAGATTCAGTCCCCTGCACACAGCACTGTCAGCAATAAGTCTTGAATGCAAAGCCAGGAGTAACTCCTGAGCATTGCTTTATGTAGCCCAAAACAAAACAAACAAACAAAAAAAACCAACAACAAAGAAAAAAAAATGAAACTTTTACTTATACCTAACTAAAAATGCTTACTTAGTTGTTGGCATGTATTTGATTATAATGTCATTTTTTCTCTTTTTAGTTTAACATTGTTAAAATTGATATATCTTTCATACATGGAAAACAGATATCAAAAGATAAACCTACTTGGGAAAGCTCATGGCTTACTGAAATTTTTTTTTTGTCAAATGTTAGTTACTTCTATTTTTTTTTTAAATTGTGGGGTTTTTATTGTTTTGTTTTGCAACTCTTAGTTGTTTTGTTTCGTTTTGTTTTATTTTGCCATACCCAGCAGTGCTTAGGACTTATTCCTGACTTTGAGCTCCAGGATCACTCCTGGTGGGACTTGAAGGACCATATGGTTTTGGTGATTGAACCTGGGCAAGTGTTTTACCTGCTTACTAATTTTTGATCTAACCATCGGTCCTCAAACTTTTTAAATGAGGTCTGTTCACTGTCCCTCAGACCGTTGGAGGCGGGACTATAGCAAAAAACAAAAATTATGAACAAATTCCTATGCACACTGCATATATCTTACGTTGAAGTGATGAAACAAAATGGGAACAAATATAGGCTATAGTTTGAAGTTATAGAAGGCTCAATAGTGTAGTAGGCTATAGCAGTAAATAATGGTCTAACACGATTTTGTGAAAGGAGTATGCATGATTCTTCTTAATAGAGTTAGTCTATATCATATTTATATACACACTTTCTATGTATATATCATTAAAGCCTAGGGTGTGGCTAATGAAACATGACTTAAAAGCACATGCCTTGGGGTCAGAGCAATAGCATAGCAGCAGGGTGTTTGCCTTGTACACGGCTGTCCCAGGACTGACCCGGGTTCGATCCCTGGCATCCCTTGTGGTCCCCCAAGCCTGCCAGGAGTGATTTCTGAGTAGAGGCAGGAGTAACCCCTGCACTGTAGCCCAAACCCACCCCCCCAAAGCATACATGCCTTACATAATTAAGACCGTTTAAAAATAGATAAAGAATTATGGCAATAAAACCCCTGATCTAATACATTTCTGTACCAACCTGATTAGTGCTTTGTGGTTTTTAAACTGGGTGTGTGAGCAGTGGTGATAAGGTTTAAACCAGGCACTTGCTTACTTGGTATTATGGATGTCATGCTAGGCAAGTGCCTTAACCCTCTACTCTCTGGCTTACTGTTACTTTTAAGTTTATAGGAAAGGTTTTATGTAGGGCCAACCTGAAAAGCAGTTCCCAAGTGTGTGGATTATGTTTTGTCTAATTGGCAATGATGATGTGTCCCAGTTACAAAGCCTCTACACTCAACTTTGTCTTCCTTGTAGGACAGAGGTCAGGCCAAGGCAACCCTCCCTTCAGGATGAACTTCATTTCTTTGAGAAGCCCCCGAGCAGGCATATTTCCTTACCAAACCTGTCTTCAGAGGAGCCTCAAGCCAAGACTTCAACTCTGGCAAGTGAGGAAGCTTTGCAGAAGATCAATGCCCTTGAAAATGAACTTGCTGCTCTCAGAGCTCAGATTGCCAAAATTGTGACCCTGCAAGAGCATCAGCATCACGCAGCAGGTTTGCAAAGTCTACATTTGTTTTTAACCAGCAAACTGGAAATTAGGACAATGCGCTAATTTTAAAATGTATTCATAACAGCAGGAGTGTTATTAAAAGCCAATAGTCTGCACTCTCAGCACAGCCACTTCAGGACGGACAGCTTTAAGCAGCTTTGTTCACATTGTGATCCTCCTGCTCTCAGAGTATGACTAGATGACTGGGGAGCACCCTGAGATCCTCCCACTTGAGGATCCTCATGTGAATGCTTTTCTTTCTGTTAGTGTATGATTGCATCCCCCATTATTTCTGACTGGAGGTCATTTCAGAATAGCCAGAGGAGTGCAGTGCTGTTTATTCACAGCATGTCCTGAAGCTGGTCATTAGCTGTGGCTCTTTATTGGCTCAAGAGGTCAAATTCTGATGTTCACATTAACTCTTCTATACAATGAAAATAATATACTACATGCTAAGAGTTGTTGTGGGAGTAAATAGGGAAATTATATAAAATGTCTAATACATAATAACCACTTAATAGCCATTTTCTTTTCCTATTGCCTGGAGAAAAATGAGTTCAGGAAAAAAAA
>PVKC010031030.1:0-14648 GCA_004027635.1 Crocidura indochinensis
AACTAGATGTTTTTCTACTACTGTGTCATCATATATAATCTTCTTAAATTTTATTATTTTTGTTTTATCTCATATTCATTATCAAATGCAGTTGCTCCTAGTCTCTCAAACTGCATAAGCACTGAGAAAATAATAATTTCAATACATATTTAAATATTTTTTGTTTTATTTTGGTCACACCTGGCAATGCTTAGGGGTTAGTCCTGGATCTACGCTCAGAAATCACTCCTAGCAGACTTGGGGACCATATGGGATGCTGGAATTCAAACCACCTTTCTTCTGCATGCAAGGCAAATGCCCTATCTCCATGATATCTCTCTGGCCTCTTAAAATAGTTTTCTATAAAAATATATTTAGGTTTATTATATTGTCATTTCAAATGAGTTTATTCCAATCACTAAAAGATGTTTAAAAAGTTCTATCAAAATGGAAAAATATTGTGGAAATTTTTTTTAAGATAATCAGATATACCCACATAAAATTGTACACTGTAACTAAACCCCATATCATTATGCAAGCTTTTCTTATCCTGGGTTTCTTTTTTTTAGATTTTATTTAAACACCTTGATTATATACATGATTGTGTTTGGGTTTCAGTCATGTAAAGAACACCACCCATCACCAGTACAATGTTCCCATCACCATTGTCCCAAATCTCCCTCCTCCGCAGACAGGCTCTCCATTTCCCTCATACGTTCTCATTTTTAGGACAGTTCATAATGTAGTTATTTCTCTAATTAAACTCATCACTCTTTGTGGTGAGATTCCTTAGGTGTGCTGGAATTTCCAGCTCTTTTCTCTTTTGTGTCTGAAAATTATTATTATTGCAAGAATGTCTTTTATTTTTCTTAAAACCCATAGATGAGTGATACCATTCTGTGTTTTCTTTCTCTCTGACTTATTTCACTCAGCATGATAGATTCCATGTACATCCATGTGTAGGAAACTTTCATGACTTTATCTCTCCTGACAGCTGCATAGTATTCCATTGTGTATATGTACCACAGTTTCTTTAGTCATTCCTCTGTTGAAGGGCATCTTGGTTGTTTCCAGAGTCTTGCTATGGCAAATAGAGCTGCAATGAATATAGGTGTAAGGAAGGAGTTTTTGTATTGTATTTTTGTGTTCCTAGGGTATATTCCTAGGAGTGGTATAGCAGGATCGTATGGGAGCTCGATTTCCAGTTTCTGGAGGAATCTCCATATCGCTTTCCATAAAGGTTGAACTACACGGCATTACCACCAGCAGTTAACTATGTATTCAAAAGACTTTTTTCCTTTATCAAGATTTCCTTTGCCAATTTCACAAAGTCTTAATGCTTAATTTTCTAAATATCTGGCAAATGTATTTCTTAACTTTTCAAGGACCCTGGTTCTACAATGAGTCCTTAGAAAGAGCTGAGATGGTCATCTACCTTTTTTCTGGAGACTCACGCTTAAAAGACTGGGAGAATATCTTAACAAGTGGATTCTGAACAATTATCACAGGGATGCTTAATATTACACAGGTTTGATAAATGTCACTGCAGCCTTGTTGAACCACTAACAAAATTAAAGCAAGAATTTGTCTCACTCAACTTACGTAAAAAGTAATCACTAAAATACCATTATCTGTGAAGTATAATACTTTGAGCCAGAAATTGGCCTTTTAAAGTTGGCCAGGATACTGTTAAAATCCCAGTATAAAGACCAGATCACCAAAGATAATTAAAAGAGCTTCTCAGGGTCGGATCCAGGCACATTGTTTCTAAAGTCATTAACACACACACACACACACACACACACACACACGTGTGCAAATTAAACAACTGAATGGGCATCATTAACAGACACATATATTTATTTCCTCCTTGGAGTGTATTTATATTAGACTAGGGACTTTGGCTAAAAGTGTAGTGTATAGTAAATGTAAAAATACACTTTGTGTTTTGGGGGCTGTAGCAATAATCAAGCAGATAGGCTTTTGCCTTCCATGTTGCCAACCTGAATTTGATCTTATAGACACTAAAATCTACTAGGAGTGATCCCTGAGTGCAGAGCCAGAAGTAAGCCCTGAACATTACTGGGTGTGGCCTCAAAGCAAACAAAAAACCATTTGATACTACATATACAATATATCAATCTGAAAAGACAGAAAATAACTAAGGATTAAGATCGCATAATTATCAATAACAGAGATCTTTATGATCTACTATCTGCATAAGGAGGCTCTTTTCCATAGAATTCATCTAACATATGAGTCTATCACAATTGCTTTTACTAATTAGGCATAATGGAAGGAATTTCCTCCTTAAGGAGAAAAAAATCCTCATAATCAACTTTTAATTTTTCTATCACATTTAATCTAAATTTTGTATCTAAATAATTTAATCTTTTAAGAAATTTTGGTCTTTTTTGTTTGTTTTTAGGGGCCCACACCCAACTATGCTCAGGACTTCTGGCTTTATACTTAGTGGCCACTTCTAATTGTTGTTAGGGGGAACCACTTAGGGTGCTGGAGATAAAACTCAGTTTGTCCTCTCTGCAAAACAAATATGCCTACTCACTACACTATCTCTCCAAACTCAACTATGGACTTTTGATTCTCAAAGCCTCATTCCGTCCTCCTCCTCCTCCTCCTCCTCCTCCTCCTCCTCCTCCTCCTTCTTATTCTTTTTCTTCTTTCTTTCGGCCACACCGGTGATACTCAGGGGTTACTCCTGCTATGCACCTATCTCTCCAGACTCAACTATGGACTTTTGATTCTCAAAGCCTCATTCCCATTTAAGATCTGATTTAACAAAAAAAATGTAAGAGGACATAGAACTTTATCTTGCAGAAACAAAGTGACAGTTTTGTATGTAATAGGAAATGAGTTGTATTTATACTCAACTGCTATTTACAGAAAAGAACCATTTATACTTCCTTCTCACTTTGCCAGTTGGACTTTTATCAATATTGGTCATTCAAGTGGATGGAGCTAAGTACATATTCTTTTATAATTCAAAGCAAGCTGAGTGTCTTTCTTACATATTAATAGAGGAAACAACTAGGAAGATTTAAAAAATGGTTTTGAAGAACTTCTGTTGTTTTATTTTGAGCATGATGGGACATTATCTAAATCATATAAATTATTTTTGTTGGAATACTGTTATTTCCTTCTTGAACAATAAATTTGTTTTATACATGTAATTCTTAGCTTTGATAAAAATATATATTTTGGTATAACTGAAAATATAATGCTAGTAAAATGTAAAATGCCAATTAAATCAAGCTCTTCAATCTGTAACAACTAGCCCCTAGATAATAAATATAAATTGTTATCTGCAGAGGTTGAGACCCATCACATTGCAAATCTGCTAGCAGCTGAATAATTTTAATACAACATAAAGACAGGAGTTATCAAATGAAAATTGGTAGCATTTATGTTTATCTCTGTGTATTTTCATATAAATAAAAAAGAATATTACAAGAGAATAATAGCAGTATTGTCCAAATAGAGTTGTTTATCATTTAGTGGTTTTATTTTATTTTATTTTAAAAAATAAATATGCATTTGTTGAATAATTAAAAGTCTGTCCTTTTATTAAATGATACTATTAAGTGATAAATTTCAGGAAGTTTTAGTGGAGTTGATTTTATCAGGCAAAAAGATTATGTATTTTAATGTTTTGAAAAATAACTACAATACACTCCTAACATTAAATCATATCTCAATGATGAGGTTACAGATGAGTTAGTTATTTTAAAGATATTTTGGTTCTTTATATTTTGCTTTTTGGCTTTTGGATCATACCAGGAAGTGCTCAGGGATTGCTCCTGGGCTCTGTGCTCAGATTTCACTCCTGGTGTGGTTCAGGGAGCCATTATATAGTGCTGGGGGTTAAAAGTGGCTCAGTCACACTCAAGGCCAGCATCTTCTCTTCTATTATATCTGCAGATTCTAATTTTAATTTTTTATTTCTGAGTCCCACCCAGTGATGCTCAGGGATTACTCTTGATGGTACTCAGAAGATAATGATGTGCAGTGTCAAGGATCAAACCCAGTTCAGTCACTAGCAAGTCAAGCACCTTGCTTGGCTCCTCAGTCTCTATGCTTTTTAAAGTATATGGCAGGAAGCTGTGTGCATGATTTCTAATATTTCCCACACTCACAATTTAGGCCCTAGTGTAAGAAGTTTCTCTAAAGAGTGAGTGAAATTTGCTGACTAGTCACTGACAAATAGAATACAGATTTGTTTCTATCTTGTGTTCTCTCTTGATCATTTCTGAGAATTTTTGTCCTAAAATAAGTTGCATGTTTATGAAACAATTAGATAAGAAGTCATATAGGAAAGTACCATGCATATCTATAAAAAAACTCTAAAATATTGATATACCCTGCAATATGCCAATATATAGTTAATAAAATAACTTTTGTCATTAAAATCTTAATTGAATAATCAAAAAAAATATTTTCTGTTTTTTCCTAAGACATTTCTTTGTGTTTTTTTATTTTCTCTTTTTCAGAATAATACGACCAAGTAGGACTGAGGATGCAGCTTAGCAACACAATATATTCCTCAGGTGTAGTACATACTGGATTCGGTCTCTGGGTTTGGAAAAACAAAAATGCTGAGTCAGGTTACTCAGAATTTTGGGACTCTCATTTTGTTGGTCTTTGCTTATGATTAATTTCTGTCATTTTATTCTACTTTTTGATAACACTCACATTTTGACTTCTCACTGTTGACTGTGGTTATAAATCTGTACAAGTTATAATTTTAAAATAGCTTATATGAAAATGACATCTGTACTGTTGGGAACTTTCACTCTCTCATCACCTGACATTTCTTTAACAATAAACCCAAAGCATCTTTTGTAGCCATCTTTGTAATGAGTAAGTGGGAAGTTCTTTCACTCTGATTTTTGTCTTGGGATTTTTCATTATAAAGATAGAGCAGTAATTTCTTAACAAGGAACACAATTAATAGTGTAGGTTCACCTTAAAACACTGCATACATCTGTCTCTTCCTTGCTCTAGTCAAAAACAGAAAAATGAAAAGCTTATAGATAGAGGAGAAATGATGGAAAGCAAGAGGGGAAATCATGCAGTTAAACATCTAAATGGAGGCAGTCAGACATGTTCGACTGTGTACTGCACAGAAGCTAATATATAGAGAGCATTTACCAATGATCTTAGGGTCCACATGATATATGTGAGTCAGGAATAATATGGTAACTGTCAGTTATGGGAGTGCAAAATATTTATTGGTAACTGCTTAATATATATTTCTCATTCTAAGAAACATGCCAAATGAGGAAAGCAAAAACATTTCAAAAGAAATGTGGCTAAAACCCAGAACTCTTTCCTCAGAAGCAGGATAGTTTTTTGATAGAAAATAACTCTCCCTGTTCATTGGGCCTGTTAGCCTATAGTGAGATTAATTAAAATCATTGGAGGAAAAAAATTGAATATTGAGAAGAATTATTTGAGGTTCACAAAATGTAAATGAGTCAAATATGAAATACACAAATGAATTTGGGTCATGAGTTTTGTATGGGTGTCACCTTGTAGATCCAATGAAAGTCATCTTTCTTCTCATTTCTGCTCTCTGGTAAAATTTGGGGTTGGAATTGAGAAGGTTCACCTGTACTTCTTTTGAGTAGGAGTTTCCACCCTACATAATTTTGCCCATATAATGTCCAGTACACTCACACTCTTCTATTTCTCTAGTATCATTGCTGTCGCTGATTATATTTATGTTTTATTCATATATACATTGAAGAAGATATGTCAATAAGTTTTAGAAAAAGCTTGTGTTTTTTGAGTAGCCTGGAAATATATGCTGCAATTCTAAAAGTCAATATAATGCGCATTTCTTATTCATTTAGAAATGATTCTTCATTAGAAATCACCAACTTTTCATTATATATAACATATATGTGTGTAATTAAAAGTTCCAAAGAATTGAACTGACGTGTATTCAATTCAATTCAATTCCAAAACATACCATTGCTATCCTTCATTTTCAACAGATTTGTTTAATTTCAGATGTACCTTTCCCCTAAAAACCCAATTATTTACCCTTTCCTCTAATGGAACCCATTGTATTGAGATTGATTTCTTTTTTCATGAAGTAAAATACACTTGGAGCAGACCAATAATTTAAGTGAAAGTCTGGGTTCTAAGTCAAGTTCTTAGATCCTTCTCACTCTTTTCACTTTTTCACTCCTACATCTCAACTCTCTAAGATGACACCCCTGGACTAGACCACTGGAGAATGATAATTGTGCAATATATTTAGATTGCCCTTCTGTTCCAGTGAAGGCCATTCAAGAGGTTGTAACAGTCAGTTCCTCAGAATTATGAAGGCTTATCAACATTGGCATAGATAAGCAGGCAACAAAAACTACTGACATAAAAGAGAACAAATGCCATGACTGTTGTGTGGTTTTGCTAGAGAATTAAAATATACAATGACATGTCTTACGAGATAACAATAACATATACCTTCAATATATACATTTAATAAAAAGATTTAATTTAGAGACTAGTTGGGGAATCAACTGGCACCAAAGCATTGTTAATATGTATACATATACGTATATATAAAGCTTATGTACAACAAAGGGGAAAAGGCATAGCTAATATTTCTATGGAGGCATAATATACATACAGGTTTATTTCTTTAATCTGAAAAAACTTGGTAACTCAGACCAAGGACATACATAAATGCATTCATTCACTATTTTAATAGTAATCTCACAAGTAGAGGTGATTATTATACTAGATATGTGTAATACAACATCATAGATATCAAATATACGAAGATAAAAGTTTTAATCTTTACTTCTAGTGAAGAGTCACCTGTCTACTTGATGGTGTATTGTAAAATAATATGAAACAATTGCTCTGCTTTCTCTCCATGATAAATATTAAATATGAACTAATATGCCCTGTAGCTAATATTTACTTAATTTTGTAAGTACTGTCTTCTAATGTTTATGAAAAACAAAATGCTTCAACTGAAAACAAAAGTCCATTTGCTTGTTCTACTATATGGAATGTCACACCTCAAGACAGGACAGCCAGCAAACTATGAAACTCTTGACACTGGCAGTATGGAAAAATAAAGTACATGTCGCTCAGTGGGTGCCAGGGACCTATATTATGTCCTACTGTTGGTTACAGAATTTTCAATATTTCCTTATCCTTTTTCACTCATATGAACTGCAGCTTATAGCAGTGGTAATCATTTCCTGTGTTTGAAAAAGAGATGAAAGCATTCATGGATGAAAGCAAGTTGGATTTAATCTCCTTCTCTCTCATCCAGTGCACTGTACTGATCATTTTCCAAAAAAACAAGACTTAAGCTCATTTTTGTCATGACAAAACTAGTTTCATAATAATCAGATGGCAATTCCTAGTGTACACAATTCTAATATAATTACCAGGAGGAAATGTAGAGGGAGTTGCAGGTTTGAGATAAAGAAAAGCCTGTGAATTTTGTATTAATGTCTCAGACTCTCTTATTTGTGCAAGTAATCAATCTTTTGGGGAGTAGAATAGTAATTCTTTGTGAAAAAAATGACAAGAGTCAGAGGAAGAAAGAAGATAATCTGAGTTCCATTCGGTACACAGCAGGTCAGCTGTGATTGACAAAGCTCATCACAAAACTATAGCTCACGGAGTAATCCCAGTAGCAGAGTCTCATTTGCAGCCCAAGCAGTGTTAATGACATGTTTAACAGCTGCTTGTTGAAGTTTGGAATCTGCATTAACCCGCAGAGCAGTGAAGAGAGAAATGAGGGAAAGTATTGAAATCAAGCCTTCATTATTCTGACAGCCCAGGTGAAAGGGTGTCCAGGGTTTGTAAAGAGGCGGGTGGAAGGGTCTGGAAGGTGAGGGTTCGATTGCATGTGAAGACTATCTGAGAGATGATGGGGTCTGATCAATAAACACAGAGGAGTACAAAAGCAAATGGACACACTCAACTCAGACAACCAGGCGACAAAGTCAGCCGATCAGAATGAAATCCTAACGCGGCACACTAAATATTATTCTGACATTACGACTGCTCTCCACTCAGTGTTGATTCTGCCAGAAGCTATCAAATTGGGGAGACCGGATGGTCCCATGTGTTCAGAATCCTCTACCTCCAGGAATATTATTTATTAATTCAAGCTCCCTCTTAACTTTTTTTATAATGAAATTTAGTGATTCTAAGGAAATGCTGGGTAGTGGACTATACACTCACTCCAATTGTTGCATTTACAATAAATACAAACCACAAGGTCTGAGAAAAAAAGTACAGGACTTGAATAACTCTCATTGTACACAACTGAGTCCAGTTCTATCTCCAGCACCACATATGGTCGGTCTTTCAAGCAGTACCAGGAGTAATCTCTAAGTGCAGAGCCAGGAGTATGCCCTGATTATGAACAACTGTGGCCCAAAACCCCAAAATAAAATAAAATAAAATAAGATTAAGTTAAATTAAAATATATTTCTTTTTTCTCAAAATTTGTTTTACACACCAGATGTTATATAAGTCTATCTAGTATTAAAATCAGTTTCTTCAACTAAAGAGCAATCTGAAAATATAATTTCTAGCTTTATTTCTTTCATGTTAATTTTGAAACTAAAAGTCTAAGTCAATCAAGTGATAGCAATACTATTCACTGACTTTCTCTTCCTCGATGTTTACAGGGACTAACAAAGAGAAAATAAGAAGGGATTGAGGAGAAGAAAGAATACAATTTTAAGATAAAAAAATGCCTCATTGACTTCATTTTGGTGTCTATATTTTTCTATCTATCATCTTATTTAATCATCACATAATCTTGTTATATCATCACCAAACATGTCACTCATATTTATCCTCAAAAGTGAAATACCATCATTGTCATCATTATCATTATCATCATCATCATCATCATCAAGATAATTAAGTCACATCACTATATATCTGAAACGTTTGAACAATTTGTCTTGATTTACTTAGAATAAGAAATAGTCAAAACACTTAGGTCTTTAAAGTTTTTGCATAAAGAAAGTCCTCTTTTCCCATAGATCATGAGTCATGTGTGAAAGAGACAAATATCTTCCTAGAACTTTCACATAGCCAACACTGATTGCTTTGTATCTAGGCATTATATGTCATAGATGCATTTGATATTCATAATATCAATAAATAGATAAAGGACAAGAATATATCAGACTCAACTCTTTTTGTCAGATTAAAATAAAAATATATATAATGAGATAGGATTTAAAGATAGTCTAAATTCTGAGACATGACAAGAATTTAGAGCACTGACATTCCTAACTTTAATTTTGTTATCTTCTGGGGTTTTCTCCAATTCATTCTTCTCCATTAAGAATAAACTAGGAAAAGACCGACAGGTCTTTCTTAAAATTCTTTAAAATGTCTTCAAATGGGCATATGACTGGGGCTTGGTTCCCTGTCATACAGGTCCCCTGAGCATCACCAGAAACATTCCAAGAAGACCTTAAACACTTATAGGTATGAATCTTGAGATCTCTAGCACCAGGAGTGACCTAAGTGATCCTTAGTTCTTCATGATCTTTGAACCCTTGAATTGTACAGACAGCCTTTTTGGTTGGCCAAGAATTGTTGGTAGGACAACCACCCCCCAGGTTTCCTGAATACAAGATTGGAAGCTCCCTGTCCTCACAATGTCTTCAAATACACATTATTTTAATTCACTTTTCTCATATATTTCTTTATGTTGATTCAACTAAATATTCAATACATGTGTATGTATTTTAAAATATATTCATGATGGCTGCATAGCTCAGTTTTTCTCAAGAAGTCAAATCGAGCACTAACACGGACACAACAGGAAAGATTATGGTCTCCCAATCTTTCCCATCCTCTGACTTGATAAGTCATAATAATTCCTGAAGATTACAGAGCATTTGCTCTGGGTCAGGCAACACGTCAAACGTTTTATAGTCATTATCTCATAATCCTCCCAAAATGAGAGTGCTACAATTATCTGCTTTTTCTAAGAAGAAAATATTACATAGAAGCTAGATTAATATTTAGAAATACTAGGGAAAAGAATTCAAATGTAGGACAAGGATTTCCTGGACCCCAAACTATAAACCATTAAACTGTGTCTTGTGTTGTTCTTTCAGAATCTTTCTATGTAAATAGTTGATTTTTTTTGTTTGATTTTGGGCCCCACAGCTGATGATGCTCAGAAATCATTCTTGTCCTGGGGGACCATATGGGACACCAGGGATCAAACCTAGATTTGTCCTGGGTCAGCTGTGTGCAAGGAAAACACCCTACCGCTGCACTAACATTCCACCCCCTATAGGGTTCATTTTAATTTTATTCCACAGATGTCTATAGAGTGATGCTTTTTGACTGGGTTCTCGTCAAGGCTCATAAGACTCATCAGTGGATAAATTGACCAAAATTTATCATCATGGACCTCACACTCCAGTGGGAAAGACAAATAATAATGATAAGTCATCGGACAGTAATACTTTTTTAATAGGTATGCATAGCAGAATTTGTTAAAGTTTTGGTTGTTGTTGTCATTGATGTTTCAGTTTGGGGGTGACAAGCAGTGTTGCTCAGGAATTAATCCTGGCTTTTCACTAAGGAGTCACTCCTGGAAGAATTGGGTGACCATATGGGATGCCTAGAATCAAACTCAAGTTGACTGCAAGCAAAACTAGTGCCCTATTAACCACCTCTGATTTTCTTAAACGTAGTAAATACTTGCCTTTCTACATAATGTTTCAGGAAGACTTGTTGTAGATGCTGCTTTAAAAAGGAGGTAGGATGGTAGGACGTAAGGCATGTGAGCGAACATGCCAAAAGTATATAAGAGATGATGTAAATCACATTTGCAAGCAAGAAAAGTTCTTACCAATTTCTGGCCAAACATTTTCCTACTTCAAAAGTTTAGAAATGACTCTTCTTAAGCACTGAAGAGAAAGTCAAAAGAGAACTAGGAAGCATTCTATAAAGCATAGACTTCCTTAGAATCATAATTATATAAGTTGGGCAGCTGGGCACCTGCCAAGACTTTCATAACCAGAACAAATATATGCAAACAATGTCAAGCAGGAATTTAAGGTCAGTTACCACTGAGAGTGAGGCAGCTTCTCAGACTCTACCAAGCATGCCCTGGTGATGCTGCTTAGAGGAGTATATAATAATTTTGCCTTTAAAATACATTAAAAGGTTATAGAAAATTTGAATTTTTTTATAAATAATAAAAACAAGTTGAAGATCAAATTACTATGTCCCATTCTATTTATTATTAAGAAAATTAGATAATAATAATTTGCAATAATACTGCAAATAAGTGTCTAAAAAGAAAAAAAAAGAAGAGAGAAAGAGAGAGAGAGAAAAAATGCCACAAAGGCAGACAGTAGAGAGGGTGGGTGAGGGCAGGTGGAAAACTTGGGATGTTGGTGGTGGGAAATGTGCAATAGTGAAGGGTATTTTACATTCTGTGATTGAAACTCTGTCATAAACAACTTTGTAACTGAAGGGAAAAAACACAACTAGATTATAAACAAGCATGTAAACCAGGGGTGGAGAACAGGATTTTTACCCTCACTCAAAATGGCAAAATGCAATATGTGTTTCATATATTATTGTTAAAATTATATGCTTTTGTGTGAATGTTTGTCTGTTTTGGCAGGTCACTGTGTGATGTGGCTTTCTGACTCTCACGGTTTAAAATTTTGGCTCTTTGTGTTGAACTTGTTCGTCACCCCTGATGTAAACCATGGTGTCTAAATAAAGTAATTTTTAAAAATTTCCAAAAATGTAGTAATACAGATCTTGAGTAGTAGAGTAGTAGAGTAATTGCCTTGCTTTTGTATTGATTGGACTTAATTCTCAAAAGTGTAAAATAATAATAATCATAAAAGAATGTGAATGATTTAATATTTAATAATTATCTTAATGTAATAAAGTTGATAAAAGTTTACTCAGGTTTTTTCTTTTTTCTTTTACTAATATCTTATTTAAACAAATTTACTCAGATTTACTGTGTGTGGAGCTATTTTTCAAATGTAGCCATGTATGACTCATGGGATATACTGAGACATTTATTAAGAACATGGGCAATGGGGCTGGAGAGATAGCACAGCAGCATTTGCCTAGCAAGCAGCCGATCCAGGACCTAAGGTGGTTGGTTCAAATCCCAGCATCCCATATGGTCCCCCATGCCTGCCAGGAACTATTTCTGAGCAGATAGCCAGGAGTAATGCCTGATCACCGCCAGGTGTGGCCCCAAAACAAAACAAAACAAAGCAAAACAAAAAAAAGAACATGGGCTCAGAGCATGCATGTCTTGAATTTTGTCATTCTCATATATAATAAAAATTAATGTTTATTTATGATTTTCAAAACAGATATTTGCTTATCACCACAATATCAGATAAAAAATTAGAGTTTAGGGGCATAGTACAGGAGATAAGACACTTACCTTGCACAATACGGTTTGATCTCTAGCACCCCATATTCCCAGAGTTTCACCAGAAATAATTTTTAATATACTGTTTATTTTGATCATAGTGGCTTACATATTATTGACAATAATAATATAATAAATATGTATTTACATAAAATCAGGGGAGTTCCCATCACCGCTTTGTCCTCTCTATACCTCTCTGTTCGTCCTAGCTCCCGTATCCTCCTCCCTTCCCCCGGGGCTGCTAGAATATGTGGTCCCCTCTGTACCCAGCTTACTACCTAGTAGTCTTGGTCTTGGTGTCTCCCTTATTCCCCCCTCTAGCTGGGATGCAGGACTAGATAGTTCAAGTTATGTGGTTTTGTTTGAAGAAGAGCAAAGTGGTACATTGGGGTAAAAGTCTAATATGCCGAAAATGGGCAGAATCCTTCTAGGGGCTCTCATCATAGGTTTGAGAGATGAAGGAGAAAAAGAAGGTGAAACACCCCAACAGTACAAAAAGAAGTGTCAAATATCCAGTGAGCACTCCAGCGATAACGATAGGCACCATAGTACAAGTCATGGTCTTGAGTTAGCAAATATGGCAGAGCACACAATGAAAGAAATGAAAATAAGACAAAAAAAACATTTAATTATATATGGGGACAACAACTTCAATACCCACTCCAAAACAAAGAAATCAACAAAAGCTAGATAGCTTAATACAAATAAGAAAAAATAATAATAAAAATGAAGATAAAAAATATATAAAAAATAAAATAAATAATAAGTAAATGAAGAAAAATGTTTTGTACTCTTTGCCTTTTTTTCCCCTCCTGCACTGACACAGTAAATATTGGGGTCATTCGAAAATGAGTTCACTTGGCCTAAGCGTTATGGGGTTTCTCCACCCTTGGGGTATAATGTCACGGGATTAACTATAGGTTCCGTTCAGGTTTAATTACTCTCCCAGTGGTGTTTTCGTGGTGTTTGGGAGACTTCTACTCCATCCTGGGAGATGGAATCAGACCTCTGTATCTAGAGATCTCAGTGTCTGCACAGGTCCTGGAGTGGGACTTATGATGAAGTCTTTCTTTGTGGTTCTAGAAGTGTCATATTAATCCATCTTCTGTGAATTGTGGTCTTGCTCTTTGCACTGATCCTAGGATGGAACCTAGGATAAGTGAGTTTCACTGTGTTTCCAGAAGCCCCATTCAGTTGGAATTGTCTCTGCCAGACCTTTGGAACTGGAGTTCAGGTTGTTGTGCGGTTCGTAGTTCAAACCCTAGACTAGGGCTTTTTTATTGGTCCCAAGATATATTCAGTTCAGTCTTGGTTCTAGCCATCAGTCATCTGTAGATCGTGATCTTGGCTTTTGGACTGACCAGAGTGGCAAGTCTTCTGATTTTGTCTTATCATTAGCTGGTGAGGTAGGATAATCTGCTCTTAGGTCAAGTGATCCCATTTCCCTCGTTGTCAGGATATCATAATAGGGTTGGCGCTTATTGGTGGCCCAGCGGTATTGAGGATGTCCCGGATGGGATTTGTTTTCTGTAGCTGTTGTGAAGAACTGTGTCGATTCTATGTCTGGGATCCTGGGTTCAAGGCTGGACGGATGGTGTCTAATCACCTGAGGTCTAAGTTGGGTCCACGTGACATATTTTCAAGGTGGGAGATATCCCTGTATTGTAAACAAGTATGAGTTCCTATCCCTAGTAGATAGGAGCTCTTTTTTATATGTGAGATTTCCCCTTTTTTAGTGTGCCTTTGCAGGGAGAAATTCACCAGAAATAATGTTTTGGAAAAGATCCAGGATTAAGCTTGAGCATAGCTGAGTGTAGCAACACCCCCAATATTTTTCATTTCATATCATGGCCATATTTTCAGTAAAAGTCACATTCATAATATTCTTTTCAGAGTGGCACAATAAAAATTTCCATTAAATTTAATAAAGGATAAAATAAATGAAGGCTATAAAGACAGTGCAGGCCCTTTTCTTGTACCTAATTTCTTCTTATGCCAGACTTCCTGTTGTGCTATGAGCATTGCTAAGTGTGGCCTAAAACATATAAAAGAAAGAAGAAAGAGAAAACTATTATACAAACTAAATCAGTTCTTTTAACTATGTCAACTGGAGTTGCCAATGTTCCTCTACTGTGGTAATAATATTTGGTGCTAGTAGACAAATGTCAGGCCCGTCCCTTGCCATCCACGAAGGAGGTAGAATTCCACTTCCTGA
>PVKC010031031.1:0-14645 GCA_004027635.1 Crocidura indochinensis
CATTTGCAAAAAAAGTGAACTCAGATCTCCATCTAACACCATACACAAAAGCAAATCAAATGGATTAAAGACCTTGATATCAGGCCCTAAACCATAAGGTACATAGGACAACACATAGGTGTAACACTCCATGACATTGAGACTAAAGGCATCTTTAAGGAGGAAATAGCACTCTCCAAACAAGTGGAAGCAGAGATAAACCGATGGGACTATATTAAGCTGAAAAGTTTCTGCATCTCAAAGGAAACAGTGCCTGGGATACAAAAGCCACCCACAGAATGGGAGAAACTATTCATCCAATACCCATCAGATAAGGAACTAATATCGAAGATATACAAGTTATTGACAGAAATTACCAAGAAAAAATAATCTGACTCCGTCAAAAAATGGGGACAAGAAATAAACAATTTCTCAAAGAGGAAATACAAATGTCAATAGGCACATAAAAATGCTCCACATCACTAAGCATCAGGGAGATGTAAGTCAAAACAACAATGAGGTGCTATCTCATGACACAGAGACTGACACACATCACAAAGAACAAGAAAAATCAATGCTAGCAGGGATGTGGAGAGAAAGGAACTCTCATTCACTTCTGGTGGGAATGCTGTCTAGTCCAGCCTTTATTGAAAACAATATGAAAATTCCTCAAAAAAAAAACCCCTGGGAATTGAACTCCCATATGATCCAGCTATATCACTCCTATGATCTTTGTTTTTATCTTTTATTGATGTAATGTACTTTATTGATTAATTTGTATATATTAAACCATCCTTACATCCCTGAATGAATCCTAATTGATTATATTGTATGATCTTCTTTATGCGTTAATTAATTTTATTTTCTGGTTTTTTGCTGAGGATCTTTGCATCTGTTTTTATTCGAGTTATCAGCCTGTAATTCTCTTTTTTGTGTTGTCTCTGTCAGCTTTTGGTATCAGGGTGATGGTAGCTTCACAGAAACTATTTAGGAGTGTTTTTGTTTCTTTGATTTTTGAGAGGAACCTCAAAAGGATTAACATGTTATCTTTAAAGGTTTGAGAATTCATTAGTTAATCGTTTTTGGCCTGGGCTTTTGTGTTTGGGATGTCTTTTGATTACAGTTTCAATTTCTTCAACTGTGATAGGTCTATTCAGATATTGCAGATCATCTTGGTTCAACTTGGAATTTGTAGGAATCCAAACTTGTATCCATATCTTCCAATTTCTCTTGTTTTCTGGTATAAATATTCTCAAAGTAATCTCTCATTACCTGTTAAATTTCTGTAGTATCTGTACTGATATTTCCATTTTCATTTCTGATTTGGTTTAAAAAGTTTTTCTCATACATTACTTGTGAGTTTTGCTAATGGTATATCATTTCTTTATTTCTTCAAAGAAGTAACTTTTGCTTCATCGATCATTTGAATTGTTTCCTGGGTATTCAGTTATTTAATTTCTGCTCCACATTTTGTTATTTCATTCAGCATTTGTACATTTGGTCATCTTGTTGATTATTTTCAAGTTTCTTTATCTTTTCCATTAAGTTAATGTGAATTAATAGGTATTTTTCCTTCCTGATAAATGTATACAAAGCTATACATTTTACTCTTCATATCATTTTTGCTATGTCCCACAGATCCTGATAATTTGTGTCTTTATTCTCATTGTTTCCAGGAATCTTTTTATTTCCTCTTTGATTTCACATCTCATCCACTGGTTGTTCAGAATTGAGTTGTTTAGTTTCCAGGGGCTAAATGTGTTTATCTGTTTCTGTTTGTTTTTCACTTCTATTTTGAGTGCATCCTGGTCAGAGAAGAAAATTGGTCGTTTCTATCCTCTTCATTTTATGGAGGTATGTTTTATGGTCCAGCATGTTTCTGTTTTAGATAATGTCTCATCTGATCTAACAAGAGGTGACAGGGCATTGATGAGCTTTCTCACAAATATTGTGTTGCTATTGATGTCTTTCCGCATCTCACTAGCAGCTTTTTATGTATATCTCTGGCCCCTTACTGGGTGCATATATGTGCAAGAGTGTGATTTATTTCTGGTATACATATTCCTTGATTCTTAAGAAATGACCCTCTGTCTCTTTTAAGACCTTCTCTGATAAATGTATACAAAGCTATACATTTTACTCTTAAAGTTTTAAGCCTAAAGCCTATGTCATTTGCTATTAGTATGGCCACCTCCAGTCTTTTTAAGGGAGTTCTTTGCTTGAAGAATTGTTTTTCAACATTTGACTTTGATTCTATGTTCTCTCACTATTCGAATGTGTTTTTTGTGGGCAGCAAAATGTTGGATTCAATGTTGGATTCTATCCATGCTATTCTGTGAATTAATGTTGAGAGTAATGATTATCATAGGACTTTATGCCATTTGGGGAGGAAAGTTTGGTGTGTTCATGACGTTTGTTTTGCCTGAGGTAGACATTTCAATTCTTCTTTTAAAGTTAGCTTTGAGTCTGAGTATATATAATTCCCAATCTTTGATTTATCATGAAGCAGTGTATGTGAACTTCAAACTTGAATGAAAGTCTGGTTGGATGAAGTACTTGCATCAAAGCATACATTTTGTTGATTTTTTTGTGTGTTTTTTTGTTTTTTGGACCACACCCCATGACGGTCAGGGCTCATTCCTGGCTATATGCTCAGAAATCACTCCTGGCTTGAGGCACAATATGGGATGCCAGAGATCAAACCCAGGTCTGTCCTGGGTCATCCACAAGCAAGGCAAGACCTACCACTCTACTATTGCTCCAGGCCCCATTTTGTTGATTTTTTATTTTTATTTATTTATTTCCTTCTTGTTATCATTCTTTGTGATGTGCGCCAATCTCTGTGTGGTGAGATGGTACCTCATAGTGGTTTTGATTTTCATCTCCCTGAAAGTTAGTGATGTAGAGCATGTTTTCATGTACCTTTTAGCCATTTGTATTTAATTATTTTTTGTCAAAGTGTATGTTCATTTCTTTTCCCCATTTTTGATGGGGTAAGATGATTTTTTTTCGTGTAAAGTTCTGTCAGTGCCTTGTATATTTTGGATATTAACACCTTATCTGATGGGTATTGGGTGAATAGTTTTTCCCACTAAGTGAGTGGCTCTTGTATCCTGGGAACTATTTCCTTTGAGTTTCAGAAGCTTCTCAGCTTAATATAATCCTATCTGTTTATTTCTGCTTTCACTTGTTTGGAGAGTACTGTTTCCTCCTTAAAAATGACTTTACTCTCAGGGGCCAGGCGGTGGCGTTGTAGGTAAGGTGCCTGCCTTACTGCGCTAGCCTTGGACGGACCACGGTTCGATCCCCCATGCCCCATATGGTCCCCCAGGCCAGGGGCAACTTCTGAGCACATAGCCAGGAGTAACCCCTGAGCATCACTGGGTGTGACCCAAAAACAAAAACAAAACAAACCAAAAAAATGCCTTTACTCTCAATGTCATGGAGTGTTTCACCAACATGTTGTTCTATATACTTTATGGTTTCAGGTCTGATATCTAGGTCTTTAATCTATTTGAATTGTACCTTTGTGCATGGTGTTAGCTGGATGTCTAAGTTGGCTTTTTTTTTTTACAAGTGGCTAGCCACTTGTGCCAACACCACTTATTGAAGAGGCCTTCCCTGTTCCATTTAAGATTTCTTGCACCTTTATCAAAAATTGCTGTTTTGATAACTATTGCTTTGTAATACAGTTTAAAGCTGGGGAAAGTAATGTCTCCCATATTCCTTTTTCCCAAGTATTGCTTTGCCTATTAGTCGGTGTTTATTGTTCCAAATGAATTTCAGAAGTGTTTGATCCACTTCTTTAAAAATGCCATGGGTATCTTTAGAGGGATCCCATTAAATCTGTATAAAGCTTTGAAGAAATGGAAGAACTGAAAAAAATGGTCATTAAGAAAACAACCCCATTCACATTAGTGTCACACAAACTCAAATACCTTGGAGTCAATTTGACTAAAGTTGTGAAGAACCTATACAAAGAAAACTATAAACTCATGCTACAATAAATAATAGAAGACACATAACATGCTCATTGATTGGCAGGATTAATATCATTAAAATGGCAATACTCCCCAAAGCTTTATACAGACTTATTGTTGTTGTTTTTTTTAAATCAAATCTCACCACTATTTGCGGGCATGAAGCTTGTAACAAATATGCTGTGAATCTTCAGGATGCTTCTCTGTATGTAATTTCCTCTTTTATCTTGCTTCTTTCAGTATTCTGCCTATACGTGGGTTTTTTCCTTATGATTTGATGCACCTTTAGTTGTTTTTATTTTGATCTCTTGTAGCTGGTACTTTTGGGGCATCTAGGATATGAGTGCATATACACTTCATGTCTGGAAACTTCTCAGTAATGTTGTCTTTGTTGTTTCTTCATTGGGATTTTCTTCCTGCCTGAGACCCCAGTGATTCTTATGTTGTTCCTGTTGACTTTATCCCAATAGTTCACTTACTTTGTGGATTATTTCCATCTTCTGTTCTTCTGTTTTAAGGCTTCTTTCAGGCTCCTTCTTCTGTATGGAGTTCTTATACAATTTATCTTCAAGCTCACTATTTCTGTCCCAAGTTTTTTCTGTGCTGTTGAGGCTTTTCTATGCTTTTTCCACTTTGCCTCCCAAGATTTTCAATTCTTTTATATCTGTCTGAAGTTTATTCATTTCTACTCTTCTATCCTTTGGAAATTTTTGGCTGTCTGTTCCATGGTTTCTTTGAGTTCTTTGAACATCCTTCATATTTCCTCTCTGATGTCCTTATCTGTAACGTTCCATTACCTTAGAGGTGGCTTATGTTAGTTGAGTCATTAGATCCTCTATCGTCATTCACTAGGTGTTTTGGTGTTCTGTGTAGTTTTCTCACTGTGAATCTTAAAGTATAGTTGTTTTTATATGTTGTGGTGGGACTTCTTTCCTTGGCTAGAATAAATGTGAGGCCGCATAGAAAAGCAGTGGCTGTATTTTTCTAGGTTATTAGCTTGAGTTTTAAATAACCCTTTTGATTCCAAAAGCTGCCCACAGTCACTGCAGCTGCTGGTCTCTGCTCTTGTCTGTCATTGTATAGAAAGGAATCTGTTGAAAATGCAGGCTGATTCTTGAGACTCTACATGAATTGCCAGGGATGTGAGATTTGACTAGGGGTAAAGATGCCCACAAGTAAAGTGGCTTACAGGCCTCACTGCTGAGGCCAGCCAGTGGGATGTCTATAGTCATCTCACAGTAGTGCTACCTTTTCCAGGTCCCTGCCTGCCTTAGCTTCGCTCTCTCAATGACTCAGCTGCACATGCCCTATGAGTTTGGTTATGGATTTGGGCCTACACTGCTCTCCAAAGCTCCAGCTGCACTTTCCTCATACCCCAGTTATACTTTCTATTGTCTATAACATGCAAGACCTGTGAGCTTGGCCTGGCAATGCACATGATGAACCTGTATAGCTCTACAGGGCTCTAGAAAAAAGACCAATGTTAGGTTGTCACTTCCTCATCATCACTGCTTTCTCCAGAAATCTTCCTAGAAACTTGATTTTTAATTCAGTTATAGCTGGTTTTTTTTCTATCCAGGAGTGAGGCACATCACCCGGCTCAGAATTTTGGAGGTTTCACTCAGAAGCTTGAGGTGATGAGCTGTTCTCCTTATCTCTGGGCTCCATCCTGATGCTGCAGTGGCAGCTTGTACTGTTGTTTCTGCCATTTGCCATTTTTGAACACCCATAATGTTTTCAGAAAGGCTGTATGAGTTGATTTTCCCAGCAGCAGTGAATGAGGGTCCTTTTTTCTCTGCATTCACAGAGGCACTAATTATTCTTATACTTTGTTAGTGTATTCCGGTCTTTGTGGCTTGAGATATCTAATTATTTTTATTTGCGTCTCCCCAATGATTATTGATGTGGGACCTTTTTTTCATGTGCCAATGACTGGCTGTATTTCTTATTTTTTGCCACACCCGGCTCTGCTCAGGGGTTACTCCTGGCTGTCTGCTCAGAAATAGCTCCTGGCAGGCACAGGGGACCATATGGGACACCGGGATTCTAACCAACCACCTTAGGTCCTGGATCGGCTGCTAGCAAGGCAAACACCACTGTGCTATCTCTCCAGGCCCTGGCTGTATTTCTTGATTTAGGAAACTTCTTTTCAGATCTTCTCATTTTTGCAAGGATTACATAATTTTTCTCATTAAATTCTACCAGTGAATAAATATTAACACCTTGTAAAATGAGTATTAGTTAAAGTCTAATCCATGAACAGTCTTTGTAGCTGTCATTAATTTTGAGGTGCAGAAATTTCTTAGTTCAATATTGTCCTACTACTTATCTTTGCTTCCATTTGCTTGGTCAAAAAAGTTTCATTTGAATGCCTTTGTATACAGAGAATACAAAAAAAAAGCTTCTATAAATAATAGGGTTATATAGTAAATTGGCAGGATAGAAAATTAACACACAAAAATTCATGGTTTTTCTATACACAAATAATGACAGAAAAGAAAAAAACCTATTCATAATTGTGCCTCAGAAAAGCCAGTAGATTAGAGTCAACTTAACTAAAGAAATAAAAAAAAACTGCACAAAGAAAACTAATAAACACTGCTTCAAGAAATAAATGAGAACATAAGGAAATACAAAAATATGTCCTTATCATGGATCAGGAGGATTAGCATTATTACAATGGCAATACTTCCTAAAGCACTGTATAGAGTTAAAGCAATCACTATGAGAAGATCAATGACATTATTTTTCAAAGAAGTGGATCAAATACTCTTGAATTCACATGTAACACTATTTTCAGTTTTTAGGAAATTTTGTTTAACACATTATGATTGGCTCCTTTTTCTCTTTTTGTATTTTTGGCAAAATTGAAAGTTGCAAAGGAGTTAGTCCTGGCTCTAAGCTCAGCAATTACTCCTGGCGCAGTGCTCAGAGGACCATGCCAGCAGAAAGGCAGGTCCTTTGTGTCATCAGGCTGGAGAAATCTGCCCCTGCTGAGTGATTAGCAATTGTAAGAGACCGTGAGTGTCGCCTGTGCATGTTTTTCTACTGTACTGTGTCCTGAGCCTCTCCTGGGTGGGGCAAGAAGGACCCAGCAAATTTGCTCTCGTAGAGGCTCCATAATATCAAAGCCAGTCTTCTTAGCTTTGTGACTGTATGCTTTTTCTAATGAATTAACCCCACCATAACACGCAGAAAAAATTACACTACAAGTCTGACAATGAGGAAACCTCCCAGGCAAACACCATGCACAGAGAATGAAGATGATAGGTCTGATGACCCCAAAAAATACAAACCAACTAATTAACCTCTCATATAAGGAGTTTAGAATAAAAATATGGAGGATACTCATTGAAATCAAATAAAATATAGGTCTAGCTGTACATAACACAAAGAAAGAAATCAGATAACTCCAAAATGAAATAAAAGATCTTCAAAACACAGAAACTGAACTAAAAAAAACTCAATGGAGAGCCTCTCCAGCAGTTAACAGGAGTTGAGGAAAGAATCAGTGAACTGGAAGATCATATGCAGAACAACTTCATACAGCAGAAGAGACTGGAAAAGAACCTTAAGGCAAATGTTCATACAATGGAAAAAGTATTCAAAGAATGTGAATAGATGAAAATAGAAGTCTTTGCTAAACTCAACAGAAACATCATAAGAATCATTGGAGTCCCAAAGGCCTAGGAGGAGATCCACAAGAAGAATCAACAAAGACATCATCACAGAGAAACTTTCAGAGCTAAAGTCTACATGAAATCAAATTTGGCATGCCCTGAGAGTACCAGTTAATAAAGATCCAAAGAAAAACACCCCAAGACACATCCTAGTCACAATGACGAATCCTACATATAAAGATAGAATACTGAAAGCAGCAAGATCAAAAAGGGAAATTACATTCAAAGGAGCATCCATAAGATTTACAGCAGACATATCACAAGTAACTCTCAAGGCCAGAAGACAGTGGTGTGATATTGTGACAAGACTGAATGAAAATGAGGCTTCTCCTAGAATACTGCACCCAGTTTGACTCCCATTTATGTTTGAAGGAAGGATACATAGCTTCACGGATAAACAACAATTTAAAAACTTCACAGATGCAAAACCAGTCTTAAAGGAAAAACTGAAAGGTCTATTTTAATACAAGACAGACTAACAAACACACCAAACTTATACACAAAGATGACATTAGATCCTGTGTCAATCATCTCCCTCAATGTCAGTGGACTAAATGAATCAATTCAGAGACACAGAGTGGCCAAATGGATCAAAATGATGAACCCAACATTCTGCTGCCTTCAAGAAACACGCCTAAATAGTCAGAACAAACATAGACTCATAATTAAAGGATGGAGGCAAATCGTCCAAGCAAACAATACCTTAAAAAAAGCTGGGGTGACCATAATAATATCTGATGATACCAAATTTAGACTCAGAAAAGATGTACGGGACAAAGATGGACACTTCATACTAATCAAGGAATATGTGCAGCAGGAAGAAATCTGACTACTAAACATATATGCATACAATGAGAAACCAGCAAATTATCTAATAAACTATTGACAAATTTGAAAGAAGACATCAATAATAACACAATAATTGTGGGAGATCTCAACAAAACTCTGTTAACAGTTGCTAGATCAACGGGACTAAAACCCAATAAAAATATGGAAATGGAAGTAAGAGGACTAGTAGATATATATAGGACACTACACCACAGAAACTGGATATACATTCTTCTCCAATGTACATGGGTCATTCTCAGGATAGACCATATGCTGGCACATAAAATATACCTCCATAAAATCAAGAGGATAGAAATTTTGCAGGATACATCTGCTGACCACAAGGCTCTTAAGTTAGATGTGAACTACAAAGGGACACAGAAAAAATACTTTAAAAACTGGAAATTAAACAGCCTGCTCATGAACAACCAGTGGGTCCGAGAGAAAATCAAAACTTTCCTGGGGACAAATGACAATGAAGACACAAACTACCGGAATCTATGAGACAGAGCAAAAGCGGTAATTAGAGGAAAATTTATAGCTTTACAAGCACACATCAGGAAAGAAGAATAGCTTAATGACACAGCTTATAAAATTAGAACATGATCAACAAAAGGAACCAAAAATAAGGAGACAGAAGGAAATAACAAAGCATAGATCAGAAATCAATGCGATGGAAACCAAAAAAAAAAAAAAAACAATCTGAGAGATCAAAGAAAGTAGTTGGTTTTCTGAAAAAATAAACAAGATTGATAGACCATTGACAAAACTCACAAAGACAAAGAGAGAGAAACTTGATAACCCCTATTAGAAATGAAAAGGGGAGATTATTATGATTATTGAAGAGATACAAAGGGTAATAAGAGACTACTTTGAGAAACGCGATGCCAATAAACATGAGAAGCTGGAAGAAATGGATAAATTCTTGAACTCTTATAACCTTCTACCATTGAGTAAGGAGGATGTAGCATATCTAAACACCCCCATCACTATTGAGGAAATTACGATGGTAACCAAATGTCTGCCCCAAAACAAATATTTGATCCTGTGTAAAGCTTCATCCACAGAGGGCTCCATTCCTTGGAGGCAAGTCAGCACACCCAAAAAGGTCAGAGCCAAAGGAGCATGTCAGCGTGCATCTTTTAGCCAATGAATACCACCACAACATGTAGAAAAACCCACAATAAAAGTGTGACAATGGGGAAAAACGCAGGCCAGCATCAGACATAGAGAATTAAGATAACATTTCTGATGAGCAGAAAATGACCAACCAACTAATCAAACTCTCAGATAAGGAGTTTAGACAAGCAATATGGAAGATGCTCAAAGAACACAAAGAAACCATGGATCGAATTGAACAGAACACTAATAAGAACAAAGAAAATATGAAGACAGAAATCACAAACCTCTAAACTGAAATAACAGGTCAAATAACAGACCTGAAAAACTCAGTAAATGAATTGAATGACAAAATGGATAAGCTCTACACCAGGGTAACAGAAGCTGAGAATTCAATTGGTGCTGTGGAAGATGAGATAAATAACAACTCCATACAGTTGGAGAGATTGGAAAAAAACTTAAAGCAAATGAACAGACAATGGAAAAATTAGTCAAAAAATGGGAACAGATGAAAATAGAAGTTTATGATAAGCTCAACAGAAACAACTTAAGAATCATTGGAGTCCCAGATACACAGGAAGAAAATTTCCAGGAAGAATCAACAGTCAAGAACATCATTAAAGATAAACTTCCTGAGCTAAAGAATATATGTGATCAAATCCTGCATGCCCGAAGAGTACCAATCAAAAGAGACCCCCCAAAAATACCCCAAGATACATCCTAGTCACAGTGACGAATCCTACAGATAGAGACAGAATTCTGAAAACTGCAAGATTGAAAAGGGAAATTACATTCATGGGAGCATCCTTGAGATTTACAGCAGACCTGTCACCAGAAACACTCAAGGCCAGAAAGCAGTGGTGGGATATAGTGACAAAACTAAATGAAATGAATGATTCACCTAGAATACTGTACCCAGCAAAACTCATTTTCCTGTTTGACGGAGGAATACATGGTTTCACAGAGAAAAACAGCTCAGAAACTTTACAGACTCAAAACCAGCCTAAAGAGAAAAAATGAAAGACATAATTTGAGACATAAATGACCAAAAAAGACACACCAAATTTTGATATAAAGATGGCATTAAATCCCAGGACTATTCTTTCTCTCAATGTCAATGGACTAAATGCACCAGTTAAGAGACACAGAGTGGCTAAATGGATCAAAAAACTCAGTCCAACCTTCTGCTTACAAGAAATGAACCTAAATAGTCAGAACAAACATAGACTCAAAATAAAAGACTGAAATAAAATCATCCAAGCAAAGAACACCCATAAAAAAGCTGGAGTGTCCATACTAATATCAGATAATGCAAACTTTATACTCAGGAAGGTTGTAAGGGACAAAGATGGACATTTTATATTAAGCAAGGGGTATGTGGAGCAGGAAGAAATGACTCTCCTAAACATATATGCACCAAATGAGGGGCCAGCAAAATATTTAATACAACTGTTGACAAATCTGAAAAATAATATCAATAACAACACAATATTTGTGGGGGACCTCAACACGGCTTTGTCAAGACTGGATAGGTCAACCAGACTGAAACCCTCCAAGAATATACTAGACCTGAAGAGAGAAATGGAAGAAAGAGGCCTAGTGGATATATATATATAGATAGATAGATAGATATATAGATATATAGATATATATGACACTCCATCCCCAGAAATCTGGATACACATTCTTCTCCAATGTACATGGGACATTCTCCAGGATAGACTACACCCTGTCACATAAAAAATACCTCCAGAATATCAAGAGGATAAAAATCTTGCAGGCTACCTTCGCTGACCACAAGGTTCTGAAATTATATGTGAATTCCAAAGGACACAGAAGAAAAACTTTAACACCTGGAAGTTAAACAGCCTCATACTTAATAACCAGTGGGTCCATGATGAAATCAAAGAGGAAATCCAAACTTTCCTGTAAATAAATGCTAATAAAGACACAAAATATCAGAACTTATGGGACACAGCAAAAGCAGTACTGAGAGGAAAATTTATAGCTTTGCAAGCACACATCTGGAAGGAAGAAGGAGCTTACCTAAGTAGCTTAATGACCCAGCTCATAGAACTAGAAATTGCTCAACAAAAGGATCCAAAAATAGGGAGACAGAAGGAAATAACAAAGCTGAGAGCAGAAATCAAAGAAGTGGAAACCCAAAAAACAATCCGAAAGATCAACGAAAGCAGAAGTTGGTTCTTTGAAAAAATAAACAAGATTGATAGACCGCTGGCAAAACTAACAAAGAGAGAGAGAAACTTGATAACTCATATTAGGAATGAAAAAGGAGAGATCACTACTGATATGGCAGAGATTCAAAGGGTAATCAGAAACTACTTTGAGAAACTCTATGCCACTAACAATGAGGACCTGGAAGAAATGGATAAATTCTTGGACTCTTATAATCTCCCACGGTTGAATGAAGAGGATGTAGTATATGTAAACACCCCAAACACTAGTGATGAAATTAAAAGGGAAATCTAATGTCTGCCCCAAAACAAGCCCAGGCCCAGATGGATTCACTAATGAATTCTTTCAAACTTTCCAAGAGGAACTACTACCAATCCTGGCAAGACTCTTTCATGAAATAAAAAAAAAAAAAAAAAAACCGGAAACACTTCCAAATAGCTTTTATGAAGCCAACATCACCTGGATGCCTAAACCAGACAGAGATGCTACAAAAAAAAGAGAAAATTACAGACCAATATCACTGATGAATGCAGATGCAAAGACCTCAACAAAATCCTGGCAAATAGGATCCAATGCATCATCAAGAAGATCATACACTACGACCAAGTAAGTTTCATCCCAGGAATGCAAGGATTGTTTAACATCTGTAAATCTATCAACATAATACACAGTATCAACAACAAGAAAAATAAAAATCACAGATCTTATTAATAGATGCAGAGAAAGCATTTGATAAGGTTCAACACCCATTCTTGATCAAAACTCTCAGCAAGATGGGAATGAAAGGAACCTTTCTCAATATAGTTAAGGCCATCTACCACAATCCAGTAGCAAATAATATCCTCAGTGGAGTAAAACTAAGAGCCTTATCTCTAAATTCTGGCACAAGACAAGGCAGTCCTCTCTCACCACTCCTATTCAACATAGCACTGGAAGTACTCACAATAGCGATTAGACAAGAGAAAGGTATCAAGGGAATCCAGATATGAAAGGAAGAAGTCAAGCTCTCACTGTTTGTGGACGACATGGCACTCTACTTAGAAAACCCTAAAGACTCTACCAAAAACCTTCTAGAAACAATAGATTCATATAGCATTATGGCAGGCTACAAAATACACAGAAATCAGTGGCCTTTTTATACACCAATAACGATATGGAAGAAATGGATATTAAGAAAACAACCCCCAAGCCAGGGGCAATTTCTGAGCACTTAGCCAGGAGTAACTCCTGAGCATCAAACGGGTGTGGTCCGAAAAAAAAGAAAACAACCCCATTCACATTAATACCACACAAACTCAAATATCTTGCAGACAAACTGACTAAAAATGTGAAGGACCTATACAAGGAAAACTATAAACTTGTGTTCCAAGAAGTATGGAAACACATATCCTGCTCATGAATTGGCATAAACAACATCATTAAAATTGCAATACTCCCCAAAGCATTGTACAGCCTTATATTGATCAGCCTAAATATACCTGTGCATTATTCAAAGAAGTCGATCAAACATTTTTGAAATTATTTTGGAACAATAAACAACCTTGAATATCTAAAGCAATTCTTGGGAAAAGGAATATGGGAGGCATTACTTTCCCAAACTTTAAACTGTATTACAAAGCAGTACTTATCAAAACAGCTTGGTATAGGAGTAAAGACAGACCCTCAGATAAGTGGAATAGGCTTGAGTACTCAGAGAAGGTTCCCCAGACACACAATCACCTAATTTTTGATAAAGGAGCAATAAATCCTAAATGGAGCAATAACGCCTCTTCAACAAGTGGTGCTAGTATACCTGGATAGCCACTTGCAAAAAAATTGAACTTAGACCTTCATGTACAAAGGTAACATCCAAATGGATAAAAGTCCTTGATCAGGCTTTGTACAATAAGTTATATAGAATAACACGTAGGTAAAACACTCCATGACATTGAGACTAAAGACATCTTCAAGGAGGCAACTGCACTCTACAAACAAGTGAAATCAGAGATTAACAGATGGGAGTATATTAAGCTGAGAAGCTTCTGCACCTCAAAGGAAATAGTGCTCAGGATACAAGAGCCACCCACTGAGTGGGAGAAACTATTCACCCAATATCCATCAGCTAAAGGGCTAATATCCAAAATATACAAGGCACTGACAGAACTTTACAAGAAAGAAACATCTAATACCATCAAAAAATGGAGAGAAGAAATGGCCAGTTTGATTAAAAAGAAATACAATTGCCAAAAGGGACATGAAAAAATGCTCCACATCACTAATCATCAGGGAGAAGCAAACCAAAACAACTATGAGGTACCACCTTACACTACAGAGATTGGCACACATGACAAAGAATGAGAACAAGCAGAGTTCATTGGGAAGTGGAGAGAAAGGAACTCTTTATTTTTGGGGGTCACACCTGGCAGCACTCAGGAGTTACTCCTGGCTCCACACTCAGAAATTACTCCTGGCAGGCTCTGGGGACCATAAGGGATGCCGGGATTCAAACCAATGACCTTCTGCATGAAAGGCAAATGCCTTACCTCCATGCTATCTCTCTGGCCCCAGAGAAAGGAACTCTTATACACTGCTGGTGGGAATGCCATCTAGTCCTTTATCGAATCAATATGGAGATTCCTCCAAAAATGGAAATTGAGCTCCCATACGATCCAGCTATACCACTCCTAGGGATATTCCCTAGGAACACACAAATACAATACAAAAATCCGTTCCTTACACCTGTATTCATTTTAGCACAATTTACCATAACAATACTCTGGAAACAACCAAGATTCCCTTCACCAGATGAATGACTAAAGAAATTGTGGTACATATACACAATGGAATATTATGCAGTCGTCAGGAGAGATGAAGTCATGAAATT
>PVKC010031032.1:0-14734 GCA_004027635.1 Crocidura indochinensis
CAGTCTTAGATGTTTGTTGGCCAGGTCAGCAGAGAAGAAACAGAAAGGAGCAGAATTTATAATTTTTTGATACAATAATAACTTGTAGCTCAATGGTAAAGCACTTGTCTAGTATCTGTCAGGCCTTTTGTTCATTTCCCAGTACCACATCTCATCATTCACATATTTAAATACCAAAAACCTAAACACTCTCATTTTTAAAGTTTGATTTGTTTTGGGCTATGTGCTCAGTGTTTGCTCCTAATTCTGGTTTCAGGAATCACTGTGGTGGGACTTGGGGGAACATTTGAGGTGCCATGAACTGAACCTAGGTCAATTATCTGGGAAAAAAGACCCCTACCTGCTGTACTGGCTTTATAGCTTTCAGTTTAGTAATTAAGAGCTGGATGACTTCCAAAGATGATGATATTAAGATAAATTTCTATTAAGCAATTTTTCTTAATCTCAACTACTCAGTTACAGATATGACTCACCAGAAGATATATCCATTTTAATAATAACCCTAAAGTATTCATAAATAATAAATATACTGAAAGAAAAGGAAGGCACATGAAGTGAAAAAAATATGCATCAACGAAACATAGATATAGCACAAGTGGTATAACACATGACTAGTAACTGGGAGACACTGAATTTGATCCCCCGAGCTGCAAGACTTGTAGAACCACCAAGTGTGACCTTGGCCAGCCCCACCAGCCTTACTAACTTAATAGCAGGTCTGGACTTTACCAAAGGAATATTCCTATTCGCACATCTCCCACCCCCCATGGACCTGGCACTTAGCATTTTTACATAAATGTTCATGTTTGGAGAATTTTTCAGTTTCTTAAGCTCAATTGTGCTGACCTATTTTTCTCCACCAACCTCAATTCCCTTACAATATGCAACTTTCAGCCAAATAAATTCTCAATATTTTAGCATAACAAATAGTTTTTCAGTCTTTTTTGCTTAGCTTTATCTTGTAATTTTGACACAATTGTAGATTCTATTTATTCAGTCATTTTTTTGGACAGACATTTATTCATGTTCTTCTTATTGCCAAGCTTGTGTTATGTGTACTGTTTACTTAGTAATATTGACTCATTTATAAAATATGTTCCATGAATTGTCATTGTCTTCCATCAAGTGAATGTTGATTCAAGAAATACATTATTTAGGGACCAGAGGGATAGCGTGGAGGTAAGGCATTTGCCTTGCATGCAAAGATAGTGGTTCGAATTCGGCATCCCACATGGTCCCTCAAGCCTACCAGGAGTGATTTCTGAGTGTAGAGCCAGGAGTAACCCCTGAGTGCTGTTGGGTGTGACCTGAAAACCAAAATAAATAAATAAAATAAAAGAAACACATAAATTAAAATATTTTAATTTCAGGCATTTAGGAATTTTATTGGAAGAACTCAGAATTCTTTATTATTGTGATCAAAGTGAATTATAAGTCAGTTACAGTAATATTTAAGGTACATAGTGACAATGAATTAGAGCCATTATGACCACGAGTGTTGTCCTCCCTCTACCCTTGTTCCCAGCATACATCCCACACTTCCTCCCTTTGCCCCATGGTCTCCTTTGTGTATAACTTGTAGATTGAGTATCCATTCTGGTGTTGTTGACTTTGGGTTTGGTGCTTAAGTCTACTCATTTTTTATTTCCACTCTATGTTCATGGTTGCTCATGGTACCATCCATTTTTCCCCTCAATTTATGATTGAGAACAAGATGATTCAAATTCTGTGGGAAAAAAACTCATAGAATTCTGTATATGAAACCTATAGAGGGCCATGGAAATGTCTCAAGTAGTAGAAAATTCTGAGCACAAGCAAGATCTTGAGTTTAATGTAACAGCCCCACAGGCTCCCTTTATCCCCAGAAAATCTGGATGTGTTCCTGGTGGCTTCAAGCTCTACTGGGCCTCAGCAACATGATAAATTTGTACCAAACTATTAAACTTATATCACTGGCAGTGATTTCTATTAGAAATGCGTTCCTTGTTTACCACAATTTATGCTGTTAAAATCCTGTCAGAGTGGTGAACCAAGCAAGTGGGGATGAAAAAGAGTGAAGAAAAGGCATGTTCAGAAAATTGGTGTAGTTCCAGAATTTGGCTGGTTGCAAGGAATGAGTCTAATGTCAAGAAAAGGGTGGAAATGGGATTAAAGTATGCCCTGAGTAAACAATTCATGTTTTTCTTACCTTTATTCCTATATAGAAACAGTGCCACAGGGGGATGAAGAAATAGTACAGGGACTTAGGCGCTTCCCTTGTACTCAGCAGACGTCAGTTCAAATTTGTCATATCTCTGAGCATTGTTAGGTGTCATTTCTGAGCACCAAGTCAGGAATAAACTTTTAATGCAGCTGAGTGTTACCTCAAAGCCCCAAAATGAAATAAAACAAATAGTGCCTCAGCATTTGAACATTTTTACTTAACATAATAATTTGAAATAATGTTTTAAAATATACATATGTGTGTCAATGTTTACTGTGGCTTAATAAACAGAAAAATTATGGCTAGCCTTTGTTCTCTCTAAAGACACAATATTGTTATAACATAAATTTGTTAGCATGAAGTATTCTCAGAGCAGCAATCTTTCACATTAAAATGACTATTTAAAAAAGATATCCTAATTGTAATTAGCACACAAGTTAAAGCATTTTTAGAGGTAGTTCTATAATTACAAACATGACACAGGAACTGGAGAGATATGTAACCCATACAAATTAAAACTTTTGAGTTAAAAAAATGTGGAAGGCCCAGTAGATAGCATGGAGGTAAGGCGTTTGACTTTCATGCAAAAGGTCATCGGTTTGAATCCCGGTGCCCCATATGGTCCCCTGTGCCTGCCAGGAGCTATTTCTGAGCATAGAGCCAGGAGTAACCCCTGAGCACTGCCGGGTGTGACCCAAAAACCACACACACACAAAAAAAAATGTGGGAGGAATTCCATGGGCTTTGAGTTTAACCTAGCCAGTTTGTCATATCTGAAATTTCATAAGACAGCAGCAAAAGCCAAAAGAGTTGTAACTTGCATCATTTGTGAATCATTTATTATAAGAAACACTCCTTCAAGGAATTGCAAATTGCAGACTCTGATCAGACTACATTCTGTTTCCATTTACTATCTGACAACATACTGGGGCTTCCCTTTTTAAAGTGACTGCTATTTTCCATGTCATTCCCATCCCATTTTTGATTTAGAATAAATGGCCCTTTAGACACTGAGAAAATGCTAAGATATATTTATTAAGTAATATTCCATAGTATAATCCAATAAGAGGACAATTGTACTGCAAGAAACACTTAGTAGTTGTTTCACTGGTGGCCAAGATTTGATTCATAGAGCTGTCTGGTCTGGCATGCAGACAGATTTGAAAACCTGATGGGAAAGAAAAGCCTAGCATTCTAACAGAGTCCAAGTCATTTCCAGGCATGTCATTTTTAAATCCAATGGATGGACAGTGAGTCTTCACAAAATTTCTAAATGCAAATCTCTATTTTCTTATACCATCTCTTCCTAGTAAATCTAACAAAATTCATGCTTCCTGTAGTAATTAAAACGCATCTTTTCCAAGATTTGCCTTTTCTTTTCATGCTGGTTAGAAAACCAAAAATTAGCAATTAGCACACATTCATAAATCTCCTGGATATTTTCCCTTTTGAATTCAAAGATATACTAAGAAGAAAATGAACTTTGGATTTTGACATGTCTGTACACTCAAAGTAGCTGAAGTACAGATTTTTTTAATTGTCTTTTGGAAATAATTGACTCTAAACTAGAGGTTTTGTTGGCTAAATTTTGTCTCAAAGCTATTAAAAAAAACAACTGAATCATGACTACAAAAACCAGTAATAATAAAAGTGTTGATTGCAGAATAATTTTTTACAAGACTAATTTTTGAGGGCTTTTAAACTACAACACCAACTGGGAATTAGGAATCCTGGGTTCACATATTGCTACTGCTATGAACTCCCTTTGTAAACCTTGGGTGAGTCACTTGACCTTCTTAGTGACTGGAATCTTCCTAGGTGCTGGTTACAAGAAAGAGTGTAGTTTTAATGGAGCTAGACAGAGGTGCTGAGAAGATACACATTATCACAGCCTTCCCATGACTCCGGTTTTACTTTTCATGAAAATTATTAACATTTGGTAAAGAGTTATTGCTTGACAATTTATTATTCTGTTCAAATCCGGGTAGGTTTAAAATTTAATTTTTTTTCGTAACAAAAGTCAAAACCTCTTGTGCTTTATAGAAACCCCAGATACCACATGGCTAAGAAAATTATGAATTGCATTCAAGAAGCCTCTTTTCTGGCACATAGGCTCTGTATTAGAACGAAATATTCCATTGAAACGTCTGCTCTGGCACCATGAACGGAGAAAAGTCTTGTGTTTGTATACTCTGAAGTTGAACAACAATTTCCAACATATGTTAGGAGAGGCTGCCCTCTTTGGAGATGGGAAAATGGATAGCTCCAGAGGGAAAAGAAAACTGAGCGTTGAAAAGTTTTTGTTAATCTTTTACTGGTGAAACAGAGCTGGGAACAGAGCAATCCGTTGGTTGCAGGGAAGGCTTGAGCCAAAAGGCCTAGCCCGCAGGAAATGAACGCTGTCCTTCTCAGTGAGGCTACTTAAGCGGAGAGAAAACATTTACAGTACTTGTAATTACGATGGTTTTCGGCACCTAAATTGTCATAAATCACATTTATAAAAGCCATCTTCGCACCAGTCAAATTTTGAAAGCTGCAAAAAATATTCAGCTGGTGGGTAGTTTGAAACGGTGGTACATATGTTTGGAATAAATACATGTTATAATTATGGTTTTTAATACAGGGAGGTTTCTTATGAGGATTGATACTCACATACTGATGATAATGGAGTACATTGTGAACATAATAAAGTGATGATGGGTGGTATTTGTTCCGGCATTTCTACAAAATACTGCTTCCAACTCTAAGGGGTATGTTCCTATGTAAATCCCTATACGTCAAGATAAAAATATACTTCTCGGTGTATTTCCTGGAGCAAACTACCTAGAGGGAAAATACCTGCATTTTCACAACCAATTCATGGATCTTAAAACATAATTATGTCTTATTGCATTGTTGATCCCAGAGCAGTATTTGAATTAAAAAGAGTGCCAATAGAATTGGTAGAAAGTAAAAGAGCTGTATTTTATAGCCAAGGCATGGTGGAGCGAAATCAAGTTTTAATAAAAGACTAGTATCATAATATGCAGATGAATCTAACTGTTAATTACAGTTTTTATTACATATGTATAACTGATGCCAAATTTAGCCCTACTAAGAAAATGAAGAGATATAATAATGTATAATGTATATACAGTTTGGCAGAGGTGAAGAGAATTTGATGAACATTTACAAAGTTCTTACACATTTGTCAAATGTATATAAAACTTGAAGAACTGGGCTGAGATACCACTGTATAATAAATTCATTCAATCAACTACTTGTTCACTATATATTTTCTAAGTACCTCTTTAAATATATTATATAAATACATAAAAATGTATATAATACATAAGAATTACATATTATATGTAAGTGTCCATTTCATACATATATTTGAAGAACTGGGCTGAGATACCACTGTATAATAAATTCATTCAATCAACTACTTGTTCACTATATATTTTCTAAGTACCTCTTTAAATATATTATATAAATACATAAAAATGTATATAATACATAAGAATTACATATTATATGTAAGTGTCCATTTCATACATATATAAATATATAATATATAAATTATATTTTATATATATGCACACCAATTTAGTTATTTGAGTCAGAAATTTTAACTGACCGGGGTCTAGCATTTGAGGGGTTACTGCTTTTAAGGGATATAGAACAGTATAAAAATAATGACAACACATCATATTAGATTCACTAATAGATATAATATGTCTTGACATGTTGTTTCCATAGCAAACAATGCAAAAAATGGCATATACTATGAGTTTATTGTTAATGAGGACTGGCCAGGATATATAGAATTCTAGGAAAGGAACTTTAAAAAAACTGAGTGTGGTCAACTAATTCAGAATGATATTTTATAGTTCTTGGTCTTGCTTCATTCCCATAAGCATCTAAGAAATCTGTATCTCTTTTAACTATTAATGCATGTATTCCTAAGGATTCTTTTCTTATGTCTGCCTTAAAGCAGAAAATGTGATTATATAGCTGAGTCAGAGCCTATACTGGGAATGTAGGCTCTTATCACAGTAAAATATGCAACAATAGTGTCTAGTTCCAGAATTTTGCTCTTTTTCTATCCAATTATGCATCGTTTCTACCTCCACATTTCCGCCAAGAAATAATATTTTGTAATCTTTATATTTTTTATTTCTACCTAGCTGTAAATCATTTACTTATTTTGTGACTTAATTTTAGATCTTTTTTAGAGCAAATTTGGGCTGTCAAGAAAAGTAAATTGGTGTGAGACGGAGGAGGAAGATTGGGGATGTAGCTCAGTGGTAGAGAACATATTCTGCATGTTTGATGGTGAACTCTGTCTTAAGGCTATACCACAGAAGTACTGGATATAGACCCTATTAAAAAATGAAGAAGGAAGATGATGATGACTTTCAAGGAGGATGAAGAGAAACCAGATTGGAGTTTCAGGAGACAACTCCTCACTATCACAGTTTAGAGGTAGGTTGGGGATAGTCATGTATGCATCATTATGGATATTTAGACCCAGTGATTTTTATTTACACTTTTTAAGGCCATGAGACATTTTCCTTATTGACATCATTAATAATCATAATTATTTTCCTTATTAGCATATTCTAAATAATAATAATAATTAGTAGTAGTAGTAATAGTAGTAGTAGTACTAGTAGGTTTTTATATTACACTTGGATTTAGTATGAAGGACTTACTTCTGACTCTGTTCAGGGTTCTTTCCTGGCAGTGCTTGGGGAACCACATGTAGTGCTTGGGATTGAACATCAGCTGGTTATGTGCAACATAGGTGACTTAGCCCCCTTACTATCTCTCTAACCTTGCTTATTCTTGTTTTTAAGGCTAATTATTATAGGCATGCACTATGAGAGCAGATTTATTCAGTGTTCAAATGAGAAAGGAAGGAAGCCAAGCTAAAATGTTCATATAACTTCACTGAGGTTCTGCTCCCCTGTTGTCCTTCCTTACCTTTGTTCCTTCTTTATGCCATTTTTCATAAGTATCATATTTGCACCATGGTCTGAGACCCTTCCTTCCTTATGCTCCCTTGCTTTATCTTTCACAACACCCTTGTAAAGCTAACCCTTTGCACTTGCTTTATAAGAAAATGTGAACTAAATGTAGTGTTCTGAGTTATTTCAAAAATAGGCAGCAAGGGAGATAGCTTGGGATTGGCAATTGCTCCTTGATCATCTGATAGACAAAAACATTACCCTTGTTGGGTAATGGGAGATATGGATAAACTTTGCCACTATGAGTGCGCATCTGGTTAAAATTTCTTTGATGATGAGCTGAGGTGAGGAAGGAGAGCACTGATAACTGTGTAAATGCTTCAAGTACTGGTGACAAATGAGAAGACTGAGGGGCAATGCCTATAAGGGCTTTGGAGCTGACTAGTTACTACCAAGTTGTTTTTGACACATTACAGAGAATAATGAAGGCTAGAGGCCTGGTAATAAGATTAAAGGCTAAGCAGGAAAGTAAGAGACTTTTTTCTGAGTGACATATATAGGATACTAATGCTCCTAAGAGAAGTTTGAATGCTCTGGATAGGAGAGTTTGAATTGGAGCGTTTTGGCCCCCCAAATATCAAATGGGTATCTAGATAACTTGCTTAGGATAAGTTGGCTCTTTTGACTTCCTTATTACTTAGACATTTTTCACTTTCTTGGAAGTATACAAAATTTTTCTGTGTTAGACAATATCAAGACTTTGTACTGAAAGTCAACAGGTTTGTCTCCTTTAGGAATGCATCACCTGTTATTTTTGTCAGTTAAAAAATAGAGATAAGTTTTATGGGATTTGACATAAAGTACAGTGTATAAGATCCTTCTTTTGTATTTGACTATGTTCATCCCAACATCATATGGTCTCCTGACCATCATCAGAAGTCATCCCTGAAAAAAGAGCCAGGAGTAAACCCTGAATGTAGTTTGGTGTGGTCCCCAAATAAACATTCTCACACACAGAGCTAATTTCTTTTTTTTTTTTTTTGTGGTTTTTGGGTCACACTCGGCAGTGCTCAGGGAATACTCCTGGCTCCATGCTCAGAAATTGCTCCTGGCAGGCACGGGGGACCATATGGGGCACCGGCTTGCATGAAAGGCAAACGCCTTACCTCCATGCTATCTCCCGGGCCCCCTAATTTCTAACATAACTGATATGCTTATTTGATAAATGAGGAAAAGCATATACATATATACATTGATAAGTGAGGAAAAAGCATATACATAGAAAAAGTTGGGGCCCGGGAGATAGCATGGAGGTAACGCATTTGCCTTTCATGCAAAAAGGTCATTGGTTCGAATCCCGGTGGTCCCATATGGTCCCCCGTGCCTACCAGGAGCAATTTCTGAGCATGGAGCCAGGAATAACCCCTGAGCACTGCCAGGTGTGACCCAAAAACCAAAAAAAAAATAAAAAAAGAAAAAGTAGAAGACAGAAAATATTGTAACATCACTGTCAAGGAAATAGCTCAGGGATTGAAAATTTTTGTTTTGTTTGTTTTTGTTTCTGGGACACACCTGGCAGGAATAAAAGCTTACTTTTAGCTCTATACTCAGGAATCACTTCTGGAATGGGGAATGTCTTGGGTTGCATATGGGATATCAGGGATTGAAACAGTAGGTCACATGCAAGGCAAATGCCCTACGCTATACTATAACCCCTCCCTGAGTTGAAGATTTTATTGGAGGAAGATACTTACAGAGTTTTTCTTGAGAGATCACTTCAGATGAGGATTTTGGGGGAAGGAGGTCAGATGGTGTTAGTGATCAAAATCTGGAGTCCTATCTGGAATATGTACCCTTTACATATTCACCATCTGATACCAGAATTGTGTTTGAAAATGTTTGACTAGAGTTGCCATGTTTGCACGGGGCCAACTCCATAGACTCTTTTCTTGAAAGAGATGTAAAGCCAGCTGTGGAAAATCATGAGTATACTAGCCACACAGCTGAAAACTGACCTCGGGGAAGAGAAGTTGGGTCATGCCTCTACTCTAGAAGTCATGCCTCCTGCATCCATAACACATTATCACCACTTTACTTATGGCTCTGCTTCACTACTCTTCTGTTTCTCTGCAGATACCAATCTGACCAAATTCTAGTTTTGCTGGTATTGGACTGATATCATTAGGGCTTTTTTTTTTGGAGTGAAAATGTGCAACGTCTCCTCCTCCATTCTCCTACTTCCAGTAGACCTGGCAGCTGAGAACATGTTACACAAAAGTTATAGTGCTATGAATTCCTAGATAACTTCATTTGTTTGATCCTGTCATCCCTATAGGAACATGGCAATTTAGATGCCAACATGTAGCTGAGGTTACTGAATATTTGGAAACAAATGAAGTAACATGAGCTAGTAACAAGAGCTAACTAAACCTTCTACCAATGTCTTAATGACCACATTGAAGATAATAATTTTCACAAATTTGCTTATAGCTGTACTTTTTTTACATTTATTTTTAAATTTTTTCCTTTTTTATTTCTATTCTTTAATAACTTTGCTCTCACTTATCTGGATACATATGTATTATGTCAACTATATCAACTATGTGATGCATGTTCTCTAAATAAAGTAAATAAATTGTAAAATAAAAGTGTTTGACTAATGGGACCTAAGTTTGTATCTAAGTAAGCATGAACTTATTGACTTTAAGATGCTTAATTTTATATTCTGGCAAGGACTTAGGATATAGGACAATTTACTGCTGGCTTGGTTCTTAGAAGTATAAAGTACTGATCTAGGTGGGGAAGAATTAAAGTGACTGGGTTGTTCCAGCATATTATACATATTATACATTATAATATTTTATAATATTATACATATTATACAAGAGTGGATAGAATATTTGGGGGGTAGGTCAACCATGTTAGAAAGGATATATTATGTTGTAACAGGGCATATCAATGAGAGGGCTCCAAAGATATAAACTACTTCCCAAGAGCCACTAGAAATGGGCTAGTGAGAGAGACATGAGCATCAACACATGCTTAGTGGTGACAAGGCCCTCTGGAGAATTGCAATACAGTCCCTGAAATTTTGAAACAAATCCATGCCATCTATAATTGAGAGTTTTATGCCGAAGATCATAAATGACCCCAGACACTTAAATGTATCATGCTAGAGACAAAATACTTTCCTTGGCATATTTAATGATTAGATATCTATAGTTACTATTTGTTGTGTTCTATCAGACCTACTAAGTCTGGCCCAGTAGAAGTAACATTCTAGCTAAGGTTGAAATGTCAGAGCCCAAATAAACTGCACCAGCAGGGGACTCTGATTCACTATCATCTACTACATTCTCACAAGCACTCTACTACTACTCACCCTTCTGGCTGAGTAGGAAAGATAGGAGATAATCTATCCATATACCTGAAGGAGGAGGAAAAGACTTGAATTTAGTATACAGATGAGCTGATTTGGAATGTGGGTGCTAACCAAAATTCAGTGAGATTACATTATAGTCACATTTATCATCAGTGTTCTTAAAATTGAGCAGTAAAAACACTTCCTAAAGTGTAGAGTTGCAGTCAGTCCTTTAGTGTATCCAGGCTCAGTAAATGTAGGCAAGAAAGAATAAATCAGTGAATAGATTTTGAAAACAAGAAAAATTTAACTTGATAGATGATGAATGAAAAGGATATTATTTTTTTTAGCAAGAAAAGAATCAAATTGTTGGAGAAATTGAATTCTAAAACTTTCAGTCTTTATGAAACAGAGTTCTTTAGTACGACAGAAAGAGAAAAATTGCCTGAGCTCTATTATGACAACTTTAGAGAGGACTTTGGCTATCAGAATATTACTCGGAAAATAAAGCACTTTCCTTTAGAATATTCAATGAAACCTTTCTGTATTCAACTTATTAAGTAGACCCAGTTGTAACTAACATAAAGGATACATTGAAAGTCAGAGTAGGAAATGCATATCCTGGGAATCAACTTTCTTATACCTCTCAGCAAACACTGAAGGGCAAAAATGGAAGGAGATGAGAGGAGAGGTCTTTTGGATTAAAAAGAAATCTACCTGTCTCATAAATATTTAGCAACATGAATACAGACATGAGAAACAATGACACATTTATTTCAATAGGACTTTAAATATTGGTTAATACTGGTAAAATGGTACTGTTTAAACCAGTTTGTACTCAATATTAGTTCAAATTCTAACTTCTTCCTTTAAAGTAAATATGCTATATGAGAAATATTAACAAGCATGCTGATATAGATTTTTTTGTAAATATTTTCTTGAGATAATGGTCTGTCTTTAAGTATAATAAACCAAAAAAAATGGATTTAAACTTACATATGCCACATTATGAATTATAATTATAATAGCTTTTCAAGATTTCTACCTACATATAATCAGCCATACATTAAATTAAGAAATATGCAATAAATATATAATAAAATATAGCTTTGTATAATGTATTTGTCTTATAATAAAACTGGTGGCATTTCTGGTTGGATTATTGGCATAGATAAAATATAAAATATTAGGTTATTCCTGAGTTCCCAGAGCAAATGTATTCCATAGAAATGCAAGAAACACGTTAGTTGTATTATAATTTTCTAGCTGTTGAGTATGCATATTTTGGCATGTTTCAGAACTAGTGAAATGTATGGAAATATCAGTCAACTGATGGCTGAAAAATTGCTTTTTTATTTTTAATAACTGTAGAAAAGATTTATAAGCCACTGACTCATATTATTTTACAGTACTACTGCCACAAATAAAAGTAGCAACTTTGTGTCATAACATCCTAAATATACAATAAGATTCCTGGGATATGTTCGTATGAAAGTGACTTTCATATGCTTAGAGACAGCTTCTATTTTTTCCTTTTGTTTTTGTTTCAGCTTTGCTTTGTTTTGCTTGCAAAATGAAGAAAAATATGAACTGTTAAGTATGGGTTTCCACTCCACGTTTCAAATAAAATCTCATCGATTGGGGCCTGGGATAAAGCTCAAAAGATTGGAGTTCTTTTTTTTTTTTTGGCTTTTGGGCCACACCCGGTGACGCTCAGGGGTTACTCCTGGCTATTCACTCAGAAGTCGCTCCTGGCAGGCACGGGGGACCATATGGGGAACCGGGGGATCGAACTGCGGTCTGTCCTAGGTTAGCGCAGGCACCTTATCTCCAGTGCCACTCTGAGTTTGTTCCCTGTCATCAAATTTCATCTTGATCCCTAAGCATTAATCACTACTTGGTATGGCTCCTCAGGTCTCATCAAATGGAAAGTAAATAAATATCAACAAAATCAATCGCAGGTCTAAAGTGTTCTTTTGTTCAGAAACCTGCCAAATAGTATGTCTATTTGAAAAATGGCCACTCGTACTCACAATCTTAACCAATAGAACCTTTGTCCATTCTGTGGTACCTGACTCTTGATACTGCTAATAGGGTCAACAAAACCATTTGTCAATTTGGTGACGATTTTTTTCAGAACAATGCCTTAAATGTTCATATAAAGTACATCTTTAAATGAGGAAAATAAAAGGGAATACAATCTTAAAAGATAAAGTCTTTTTTTTTTCGTTTTGGTTTTTGGGCCACACCAGGTGACACTCAGGAGTTACTCCTGGCTATGCGCTCAGAAGTCGCTCCTGGCTTGGGGGACCATATGGGAAACGGGGGGATCGAACCGCGGTCTGTCCTAGGTTAGCGCAGGCAAGACAGGCACCTTACCTCCAGCGCCACCGATTTTTACAGATAAAATTTTTTAAACATAAAATAAAATAATAAAAAAGATAAAATAAAAGATAAAATCTTAAAAAAGAGAGCCAAAATAGTTAAAACAGGGGCCAAAGTGATAGCACAGTGGTAGGGCGTTTGCCTTGAACACGACTGACCCAGGAAGGACCACCATTTAATCCCATTTGATTCCATATGGTCTCCTCAAGCCAGGAGCGATTTCTGACTACATAGCCAGAAGTAACCCCTGAGTGTTACTGGTGTGGCTCCCCGCTAAACAAACCAAAAATGTCAAAATAGTTAAAACAGTTTTGTGTGGTACTGAAATATTTCTGGTGTGGCTTTTTTGCTTTGTTTTGTTTTTGTTTTATTTTTTTTGGGTCACACCCGGCATCACTCAGGGGTTATTCCTGGCATTATGCTCAGAAATAGCTCCTGGCAGTCACGGGAGATCATATGGGATGCTGGGATTTGAACCACCGTCCTTCTGCATGAAAGGCAAATGCCTTACCTCCATGCTATCTCTCCTGCCTCTGAAATATTTCTATCTTTATTAACATATTAAATAAAATGATCAAGTAACAGGTTGAGTAACTACCATCAATTAAAAATCGTCTAAATATATTTTGAAGCATTCTGTAATGACAGTACTATGTTAGTAAATAACAGTGATTTCTGAAAGTTAATTTAGAGACATGGTCTCGGTTAATATTATTTACATAATTTAAGAAATGCTAGTTTTCATTTGGAGATTGATGCAAATTAAGATGTGTTATAATTTTCTCACAAATTCATCTATGCCCAGCAATCTAGCCACACAATCCATTACAGAATGCACCTAGTATTACTTTCTGTATTTGATATCATGCCACATATCATGCATTCACTCACCTCCTCTTACAATGGTCTAGAGGAGGTAACAAAAGCAAAGTTTCTGAAGTGCTCCAAATCTGGGGTTTAAACCCAGGTATGACTTATCCTGTTATCTTTGGGTCTTAATATCCTTTTTCCCAGAGGAAAATCTGTTTCTGATTAATGGTCTTATGGCAAAGCTTGCATGCTCTATATCAATCACCTAGCTCTTGCTTTTATTAAAATGAAATGTGTGTTTATTCTAAATAAGTTCAAAACCTCTATGGGAGTAAGTTGGATATAAATGATAAACTAGTAATGTGTTTATCAATATTCTAACTATAGCAAGTTCAAACTTATTTGGGGACTACTGTTTTATTTCCCTCTTCTCTAGTTCTAGTCCCTCGTTATCTAAATAGAAATGAAGATTGAAGATTGGCATTTACTTTTCCCTCAAAACGATAAGTTTCATTATATTTTACTAACAAAAAGCTCTCTCATTTTATTCTCTTTTAATAACTAGCTCCCCATCTAAAGTGGGTAAAGGAAATAGGTATCTCAGTCTCTGTAAGAGCTTCATTTTCCCCCAGTCAAAAAGGAAGCCAATAACTGTAGCTTGTCCTACCCAGTTTTCACTTCAGTTTTGCCTCAAAGAGACAGATATTCTACTAAGAGGTCATTCTGTCTCCCTGGGCTCATTTTGAGCTCCTTCCTGATCAAAGATTGCTGGTTACAAACAGTGCTAAATTATGGGGGGTAGTTTTTCTTTCTATGTACTACTGTTCACCAGGGACAGAATTGAGGCCACAAAAACAATTCTGTGTGGTATTCTAGGTCTAACTCATTCTTATGAGAAATATTTGGATACTTGGTGTATTTTAATGTCAGGATAAAACTCTTAGCAATTCCCAGATGAAACAGTTTATGTAACTTAGAGGAATCCTAAACATGATAAATGTATCAGACAAATGTCTTCATGTC
>PVKC010031033.1:0-14632 GCA_004027635.1 Crocidura indochinensis
GGGGGTGGGGGGGCAGGGAGGGGCCTTCCATCGTGGGGCCGGTGTAGACGGGCTGTCCCTTCCCTGCACGCACACTTCCGCTAGGAGTGGACTGGGGGGCACAGCAAGTCTGTCCCCCCATGTCTCTCCTGGACCCTCTCCCCACCCACCTCCTGGCTCCTTCTGCTCCGGACCCCACCTCCCTGCTCTTAGCTCCCTCATTGCCTCGCTACCTCCTGTCCCACCACCCCAGGCCGGATCCCACCTTCCCTCTTGGCTATTGTAGTTGTAAATAGCAACCTTTGAAAACCCTTAGCAGTGTAACAGTCCAGGAAACTGTTGGGTTTTTGTTGTTGTTGTTGTTGTTGTTGTATTGATATGAAATGAGATTCTATTTTTGTCAAAGTATATTGTAATAATAATGACTCAAACGGCCCGTACTGTACAGACAAGAAAAAAAAAAAAGAAACAAGAAAAAAAGGGGGGGTCAAAGAGATTTAGATATATTTCTAGTGTTCAGGAATGATATAGCTAAGTATCCAAATCAAAGAAACAATAATGTTGAAACTTTAACATCAAACTTAAAAGTTGCCTGTAAAAATTGCAAAATAGTAGAGGTAGGGAAGGTAACCTAGGAACTTTGGTGAAGGGAAATTGACACTGGTGGTGGGTTTGGTACTAGAACATTGCATTCACACTTAACTATGAAAAACATTGTAAATCATGGTGCATCACTAAAATTTAAAAAAATAAAAAAGAATTATGGGGCTGGAGTGGTAGCACAAGTTGTAGGATATTTGCCTCACACGCGCTAACCTAGGATGGACCTCGGTCCAATACCCTGGCATCCCATGTGATTCCCCCAAGCCAGGAGCAATTTCTGAGTAAATATCCAGAAGTAACCCCTGAGAGTCACCGGTGTGCCCCCCCCCCAAAAAAAAAAACAAAAAACAAAAAATAACCAGAATTATAAGATTATGTATCACATATTAGTAAAAGTTATTTTTATTTAAAGAAGTGAGAATTGGAATAATACATTTAACTGCAATAAAATTTTTACTAGACAAATGAATATATTATTTCAGAATTTACCTAGGTAGAAAAGTAATCTGTTTCCTGAATTCATTAATTGTTGTGAGACTTTTTCTCTTAAGACATTAAGGTCTCAGGGTGCCTTTTCTTATTGGAACAGGAATGTAGTATCTGAATTCTACAATACATTCTGTAATTTAACAGAAGACAAGAAAAACACTTTTGTTTCACCCCATAATTTCCTAAAGGAATAAAGTGATGCTCTTTTTATCTCATATCATTCCTATTCATATTCACATCTCTTAAGCTATCACTACTTCAGATTCTACTCTTAATCAAGTAATGTCTATCAAGGACCAAGGAGATAGTTCAGGGGTCAGGGCACATGCTTTACATGCTGCAAACCATCTGAACATTCTATCTAGTTGATTATCTAGTATAGAAAATAACACCAAGTCTTTTAAGTACTACTTGTTGGTCCAGCCCTGATACTTCCATCCTCCCCAAATCCAGTATCAATCAAAACAATGAGCATTTACATCTCATTATCTGTGTTCTGTTTTTCCTGAGGATTTCCAGATAAACCATATAGAGATTTACTTTTACACATTTACTTTTAAATGTGTGAAAGGAGATTGTAATAGGCTCATTAGAATGTCTTCCTTGTCTTGCTCATTGATCTTGAAAAATTGAATCTTCTCAAACCTTTTTGATCAAATTATGAAATGCATTAACCTTAATTTTTATTTTGCTTTAATTTATTTTTACCTGTCACTGTGACTTTAAAAATGAAAAATATCCCTCCCACATCTATGTAACTACTGACAGTTCTTTGTGATGTGTGTCAGTCTCTGAAGTATGAGATGTTACTCATTCACTACTAGTAGAAATGTCAACTAGGTCAGCTTTCTGGAAAACGATATGAACATTCCTCACAAAGCTAGAAATTAGCTCCCATAATGATCCTGAAACACCAGTTCTAGGAATATACCCTAAGAACACAAAAACACAATACAGAAAGCCCTCTTTCTCCTATGTTCATCTCAGCACTAATTACGATAGCCAGAATCTGGAAACAATCCAAGTGCCAATAAACAGAAGAGTGGATAAAGAAAAAGAAACTGTGGTACATCTATACAACAGAATATTATGAATAACAATAAAGTCATAAAATTTGCTTATACTTGCATGGATATGGAGAATACTCTGCTGAGTGAAATAAATCAGAGAGATAGATATACAATAATGTCACTAATTTGTGGGATATAAGAAAAATATACATACTAAAGTAATAATATCCAGAGATAATAGAGATGAGGGTCAGGAGGACCAGTTTATGGTAGGAAGTTTGCCACAAATAGTGGAGCAGTACATTTAGGGTACAAAAGGAACCACTATGACAATGATATTTGGAACCGATCACTCTGGACAAGAACTGGGTGTTGAATGGTGATAAAGTGAGATACACAGTACCCCTTAATTAACAATAGTGCAAACCACAGCATCTAAAAGGGGGGAAAAGGAGTGAAAGAGAGATAGAGAAGTAGAAAAAGAAGAAAAAAATCTCTTTTCCAGAGGCAGGCAAGGGGGGGGGCAATTAATATAATAGCTAAGACTTCGAATCAATTTAGATGTCCAACAACATACAGATTATGAAGACGTGGTACATATATACAATTGGATACGACATAATTGTAAGGAATGGTGCAATCATGCAATTTTCAGCACCATGATGGAGCTGTAAGATATATTAAATGAAGTGAGCCAGAAGAATAAGGATAAATATAGAATGGTATCATTTATGTGTGTTATTTAGAATAACTGCATGAAGAAATGCAATGGTCTAAATAGGAGTTACCTCAAACACCTATACCCCAGAGGACCGCAAGAAGAAAAAAAGAAACTGAGTGGAGGAGAAATAATGAAAAATATAAAAAGATGGGCCAGGTTCCAATCAGTCTCAGGTGCATTGGTGAGTAAATAAAAGGGACATAACGTAATATTCCCGATATCCATGATAGTATCAAGAGACCCAAAGTCAAACAATCTAAATTTTAAATGGGTTTGTTGTATTGGCAGACTCTGAGTGCAAAAGGTGGTTGGGATATATTATGGGAGCATGGTGGGAAGAGGTCAATACTGGTGTTGGGATTGCACTTGATTTATTGTATATCTTAAAGCCAACTATGAAGGACTCTGTAAATCACAATGGTTTCGATAAAACTTATTAAAAATGAATAAATGAAAATGGAAGCCAAACAATCTCATAGATCAGGCCTGATTACTACTAGTATACAGATAAGAATAAGAGATAGTAAAACAAAAGAGGGGACTAAAATATTGCTTTGAAATATTTGTATGTAAGTAAAAAAGTAAACCAAATAGGTATTAACACTTTAAATGATGTGCTGCATGTTTCTCTACTGTAAACCTTTCATAGTAAATCAATACCATTTACACCACTCACTCACAGCAAGCAGTAAATGTCTTTCATCTCACCTATTTCTCAGCATTTAACATTGTTAAAAAGATGGTTAGAAACAATTGGGGTGATTTCTCTTAAACAGAAAATAGGTCAATTAATCTTGTTGACATTCACAGCATGGAAACAGGCCCTACAGAAGAAAGCAAGAAGAAAAATCATACAGTGAATGTAAATGTAGTAGATTTCCAAGTTCACACAAGTTAAATTCATTTTCAGGATTCTGTAAAGCATGGTGGGAATAAGGGGAAAAGTCTATGTTTTTAATTGTACTGTTAACTTGTTTGATGCATTTGTACTATGGATTACCTAAACTATTGACTATTTTATAAGTCTATCAAGATAAGCAATAATTCTGAACCTCCAGTTCTCAACATTTGTCATGTCAAATTTTCTCAGTAGCAGTGGAAATTGGTGATCAATGCCATTTAAAAAGGAGCAGATATTCATTATTAATAAACATGGCAAGGCTGAAATGAGGTAATTAAGGAGAAATAAATTAAGTTCTACTCTACTCTAAGAGAAAAATTGCCAAGATTGATTGCTACATTCATTTAATTAATGTTTTAGTAGAGAGAATGAGGAGTCTCATATTCTCTATAAAGTTTCCAAAATCAATGGGTACAATTGAGGATTAAAAAAAGATTATTTCTATGTTAAACCTTATAATGTTTATATACATTGACATTATGGTGCTTGTTCAAGTAAATTTTATTCTCTGATGATTTGAACCCAACTTTTATTATTTAACTTGACTTTAGAAAGATGAAAATTTTGATTTTGAAGTGAGGTAACAATGACTAAATTGGTACCTTTTTTTTTTTTTTTTTTTTTTTTTTTTGGTTTTTGGGCCACACCCAGTGACGCTCAGGGATTACTCCTGGCTATGCGCTCAGAAGTCGCCCCTGGCCTGGGGGACCATATGGGGCACGGGGGATTGAACCGCGGTCTGTCCAAGGCTAGCGCGGTAAGGCAGGCACCTTACCTCCAGCGCCACCGCCCGACCCCGATACCTCTTTTAATATTTGAATGCATTGTTTTCATGAGAATAAATAGTATTTACTTGGCATCTTAATATTACTACTGGGTCCTTATGAGTCTCCACTGCACTGTAGTAGAGAAGCTGTGAATCACATTTCTAGAATGCCCCCTTTTATTGTTTCAGGTTCCAGTTATATTGATTATATGTAAGTCTGAAGACCATAGAAAAATCCAGTAGTCTTCAAAGAGCTTAATGGTTTTAAGCACATCACTAGTTAATGCTTAAAAGCCACCTATTCTTGCTATTGTAGGTCAGATGGCAAATTTCTCAGAATTGGTTAATATTCTCAAGACTTTACAGTTGAAAATCTCCTATATGAGAGCTAAGAATAAATTCTTGTGTTTCCAATGGTTAATTGTCCTTTTTGTTAAAAGCCGTCACTCTTAGAATACATATAGATACTCTATTTTCTAGACACCTTTGATATAATATAATTTTAGAGTCCGATTTGCATCATTTGAATGGATTTTACTACCCAAATACATGATTCTGTTGCATATCACAAAAGAGCCAAATACTTTCTTGATGCAACACCAGAATTTCAAGCCTAGAAATTATAAGCATCTTGCTTGGGTCATACTTAACATAAAATATCATCTCTTGTGATGATTTATGCCATATAATAGGAAAAGATAAATATATCTTGGTGACCAAATTTGATGAATATCAAAGATATTTCTATTTTAAGAGTCAGAACAAAAGACAGAGAAATTAAAGGGGTAATGATATATGTAGTGAAAGTATAGGAGTATTCAGGGAGACTAAAAGCATGGAGGGAATTTTAACCATAGAACCTTAGAGAGCACAGAAGAAGAGAGAATAGTGAACATATAGGGGTGGGAATGGAAAAGAATGGGAGTAAAATGTGACAGAAGAGATGTGAAGTATAAAATATCTGGCATAAAATCCTATAATTTAAAATTAATAAATATTCTATGTTAACACTGTCTAACTCAACTTGATCAGATTTTTTTCAATTATTTAAGAATCACTGAGCATTATCTATGTTCCAGTGATTATACAGATAGCAGTTTTAGGAAGGATGCAAAAATAGGCAAGAATTTTTAAAGTATTCTTCGAGGACTGAGAAATTATAAAGAAAAGCTAATGAATTGTATCAACGGTATTGAACCTAAGACATTATTTCTTTTCTTTTCTTTTATTATTTTGAGTTTGGGGGCTGCAACTAGTTGTGCTCAGGGGTCATTCCTGGTTCTGCACTCAAACATCACTACTGGCAGGCAAAGGGGACCATATGAAATGCCAGGGATCATCAGCTGCACTCTGGCCCTAATACAGTATCTCTCCTAAAGGGAGAATTTTTACTTGACTTTGTTTTATGTTTGTGTATGTATGTGCATGTTTGGGTTTGAGGCAACATTCAGCAGTGCTTGGGTTTATACTAAAGGCCAGTTTAGAAAACCATTTGGGATGTGGGAGATGAAACCTGGGTCAGGTGAATGCAAAGAATCTTTTCCTATTCATTTTCTCCCGTTCCATGAAAGGAAAAAGCTTAAAACATTCAGCAAACACACAGAAAACATTCTCAATGTTCTTTAACCTCCCTGATGATCATCAGTGAGACCTATTCTGTTAATCTTGGATGTCATAAAACTCTTTGGTTCAAGTAACAGAAGCAACTGGATGAAGTTTCAGGAAAAAAATGAAATGTTGGTCTTTAAATCATTTGAATTTTTCAATTTGCATTCTAGAGCAGATGCTAAGAAAGAACTTAAAATATAGAAAACATATTGGGGATACACATCTGTGGAATTAAATAGGTGGAAACAAAAATGGTCATAAAGAGAAATTGAGTGTGAAGCAGAACTGGAAAATTTTTGGTCAAACTCCCAAATAACTATGCAGTGTATTTTTTTTATTTTGAAGTTTTAAATGGGTGAAACTTCATAATATTTATGATAAAATAAATTTAATACATTTGCCATTCTAGAAAAGACAAGTTTTATAGTAATATTGCTATCTGCTACTGAAATAAACCCTGGAGCAGTCTCTCAGCATCCAACAAAGTAAAGAAAAATCCGTTCTTAAAGGCCAATATAGGTCATGTCTCCCATGCTGTTTTCAAATATTGTCCATAAAAAGTAGAATAATCAGGTCTTTCATAAAATTGGGAAGCAAGATAACTAGAAATTAGCAGTAGCATTTTTGGAATTTATATGTACATTTCCAACTTTATTGATATTTCAACTGCTAATCTTATTATTTTATATTCTAACACCCATATTTTCCAAGACAGTCTGATTAACTTATTTTAGTCAGTAAATCAACCCTATTTCTGTCTTTTGTAGACAACCTCTGATAATACATATGTGGTGGAGAATTTATCCTCAGGAACAGATTTAAATGTCTAATGGGTTTGAGATATACCTCAAAAAGTAAGAGTGCTGAGGCCAAAGAAATAGTCTGGAGGTAAGGCATGCAGAAGGACAGTGGTTTGATTCATCCAGGCATCCCATATAGTCCCCCGAGCCTTCCAGGAGTGATTTCTGAGTGTGGAGCCTGAAGTAACTCCTGAGCACTGTGGGTGTGACCCAAAAGCCAAAACAAAATAAAAAGTAAGAGTGCCATGAGAAGTCATAAAAGGAGATGGTGATAAAACTTTCTAAGAATCCTTGTTTTGGGGTTAATTACTATCTCAGATATTAATTGGTAGAACTTAAGAGAACTGCTGAAAAGAAACTTCATCAGAGAATAAATACATGAACAAATTGCTCCACACCACTAATCATTAAATATAAGCAGAGAGAGAGAGAGAGATCATTCTCACACCACAGAGACTGGTGCAAATTATAATAACAACAAGTAATGATGTAAATGCGTGGAGAAAAGGACTCCTATTAGGGGGAAAAAGTCATGAAAGTTGATTATACATGGATAGATATGGTATATACATGAATATCATGCTGAGTGAAATGAGGGACAGACATAAAATGATCAGACTCAATTGTGGGATATTAAAAAAGTGTTTTAATAGTACCCAACACAACAGAAATGAGGACAGGAAGACCTAGCCCATGGTAGGAAGTTTACCACAAAGGAGGGTGTGTGAAATCAAGACAGAGAAGGTATCACGATGACAATTAGGGCTGGAAATGATCACTCTGAATATAAACTGGGTACTAAAAGAGATAAGGTGATACATATACTTGATAGACTTTCAATAATGTATAGCAAATTACTGTGACTACAAGAAAAAAAACAGGAGAAAGACCAAGTCACTTGCAAAGGCAGGCTGAGAAGTGGGAGAGAGAAGGAAAACTGATATCATAGGTGGCAGAAAGTCTACACTGGTGAAGGGATGGGTGTTGGAACACTGTATGACTGAAACACAACCATCAATAAAATTTTAACCTTGGATCTCAAACTGATTATTTATTAAAAAAACAGAATTCTTATCTGAAATATATCTGTGGAATGTAAAGAAACTAACAATAAGGTTCTGATAAATGGCAAATGACAACAAAATTTGAGACTTGCTATACCTACAGAGTTTACCACAATATGTGTGCATATGCGATAGGATGGGACCTAGAGACATTGATAGAGGAATGCCAACTCCATGGGGAGTGGGAGTGAATGGTGTGTTGGAACAATGTATGCCTATTATTACCAGATTGGTAAAATATGTTACCTAAATAAAACTTGAGAGGAAAAATATTAGCGTCCTTGACTGAAGAAAATTAAATAGTTATCTTAGATGTTTGTTGTTTGAGGGTAAAATATTAACACATTTTTCTATTGTTCAGCTTATCAGAATGTGTTACATAATATTTCTCACCCAAGCATATTAAGGACTTTATTTTATTTTTTCAGTTGTTGTCTTTAATATTAATTTTATTAAAGCCATTGTAATTTACAAAGTTCTTCATAGTTGTGTTTCAGGCATACAATGAATCATGGTCAATCCCACCACCACCTTCCTCCATCTATGTTTCCCAAGTGCCTCCCATACCACCATTCCTCTCCACCCAGTCTGTCATTATAACAGGCCCATTTTAAGTTTAGGTTGTTCAAGTTTGGGTTTTTTGAGTCCATTGTTGCCTTTGGCTTGGATATTTGATTCTGTACTTTTTTTAACACTACCAACGCACCTGAGACAGTCAAAAAACTTAAGATGTTTATTTTATAGTGCTGTTATTATGAACCTTCTTAAAAATCACCTGATGTAGTATAGCCATAGGGCTTTTGCCTTGCACTTGGCCAACATGGGTTCAATCCCAGTCATTCTATAGGGTTAAATTCCTGGCATTGAATTCATGAGCCTGTGAGGTAATTTCTAAGCATAGAGCCTGAGTAAGTAACCCTGAGTTTAGCATAGAAAAAACAAACAAACAAAACGACACACAAACACAAAAACTCACACAACACACACACACACACACACACACACACAAACAGAAAAAGACCAAACCACTTAGTTGTCCTTTAAGACACTTTCATTTTGTTGCTTCCATTTAGCCCTCAACATAGCATATGATCCTCTAAGTCCCACCTGGATTCAGTACTCGCAGGAGTAAGCACCCTTGGGTGAGGCCCCCAAAACAAAAACATACCAAGTAAATAAGTAAAAAGAGATAATAGTAACATTTTCTTCAAACAGAATCAAAACAATAAGATTACCCTAAATTCAACTGCAAATACTAGCAATACACTGAGGATAAGAAGGAGGGCAGAGTACACAGACTGCATTAGAACAACAAAAGACGAAGAGCTGAGCCTGGCATTTTAAGTCTGAATCCAAAGAGAATAAAGTGGCTTTACCACCTAAACAGCTGGGATTGGCAGGGTTTTCCCTCCGTTTATCACCTTTAAAGGAACCTCTATGAACAGCATGTACTTCAGGAAAAAAGATCTCTTTAGTAACAAAATCTGAGATAAATGATATAATAAGAGAGTTGCCAAAATCTAGGCAAATAGTACAATAGTACTTTCATAGTAAAGTAATATATTTTGTGGTAATAAAGTTATTTCATCTACATTAATAATGTAATCTACATTATATACTAGTTCCTTCTGAAATAATATCAATTGTAAATATATTAGTGAAAATGATACATGTTATTTGGGATATGTATATGTGTATATATATAATATATATATATAATTTTTTATTTTGTTTTTGACCCACACCTAGTGACATTCAGGGGTTATCCTGGCTATGTGTTCAGAATCATTCCTGGTTAGGGGGACCATATGAGTCGCTGGGGATCTAACTGAGGTTCGTCCTGGGTCAGCCGTAAGTCAAACACCCTACCGCTGTGCTATTGTTCCTGCACTATTTGGTATATTTTTAAAGGTTATAAAATCAGAATATATTTATATCCAACAATAACATTGAGTTGGGAAAATGAAAAATTATAATTTTCGTCACAGAGATAAAAATTTTGTATATATAAGTAGGAACATATTTTTATACTCAAAATAGGCATGGCATAATTTAAATAATAACTAATAACCGGCCTAAATCGTAATGGTATCATAATTTCAAACTTAGTAAAAGAAAATGAAATGAAAAATGAAATAAATATGTATAAAAGAGAACAAAGAATTTTAAAAGGAAAAAATATGTTCAAAATTGTTAAAAAATTTGGGTAAAAATAGATTTAAAGTGATTACACTACTGCTACATAATATAGACTGAAAAAGAGAAAAAATCAAGTTCGACTTACTTTCAGCAGCTATTAATAAACAGTTTTCAAAATATTAAATTTTACATGACTATTTTCTGACTACATGATTGTAAAAGTTAAAGTAAAATATATAACATTATATATATTAATTGCTCAATTTTTGAATGACTGAATCAGGATGCTGTTAGAATTTTTTCTCCCTGATCTATTCAACTTAAAGTCAATCATTAGAAAATCTTGGACTCTAGAGAATGGGAACTGTATTTAAATTTAAGCTTTCCATAAGTCTTGCACAGAATGCATCATTATCAGTTTTCTCTGTCATGATGAAAACATTGATGCCTTATAGTATTTTATTTTATTTTTTGGTTAGACTCTAAATAATACAAAACCCATTGCTTTGCAACATATTTGTTGGACGTAACTGGATATTAGTGGAATCACACTTCAGAATATCTCTTGAGACACACCCTATTCTTTTATTCTATCTCTAGGTTTAAGGAAGCCACTCACCCTCTTTCAATCAAATATTCAAATACTCTTTTTCCTTGGCCCTTCATGAAAAAGTACTTTTTCTGGTTTTACTTTTCTGTCTGACTGTTTCTTACTTAGACTTCATTGAACAGTGAGGTTCCTCAAGTAACTGGTCTTGATTTGCATCTCATTCTACTTTATTTTTCCATAAGTAAATTTATTCACTTCAACAGTTTCAGTTAACTTTTGTATGCATCAACTCTCACATTTAGATCCTTCAGTTGTGACCTTCATTCGAAAGTTAAACACACATCAAAATGTCTGTTGATTCCTCCACTTTGATGTCTTAAAACCCCTAAAATTTCATACTCCTTCAAACTTTTATGTTTCAATACTGTATCACCACTAACCTGATTCTAAAAGAGTCATGAAAATCCTGCCTGGTGTCTACCTTCTCTTATATCCCATCTGTCTGTAGACAACATTACCAGTATATTATCATAAATATGTCTCTCAAGACATCTATATCTTTGCTTTCATATTATAAAAATCATTATTATATGTTCCTTCAAAAATCATAATAGACAGTTCAAGCTCCTTCCGGAGTCATTTTTCTATGGGTGCATCAAGCACATACAAACACACACACACATACACACACATACACACACACACACACACACACAGAAATGATATACGGTGATTTCTAAGTGGCTTAAAATAACTATCTTGCCAGCATAAACCTTGAGTTTGATTCCTCCATGCAGCCATACGTATCACATGACTCTGCTGTTTGGTGTTGACTCTATTGTCTATGACTCTTGTATTGCAATTATTTCCACTTCATGGCAGCTAGATCTGTGTAAACTTCACAACAAAGGGACATGACCTTTAGTGGACACTGCGATAAAAATGTGTCAGCATCCAGTCAAGAAATGCAACTAACCTTGAGAGAGCATGTCTATGTGTGTCAGAGTGAATAACTGATGAGTACTAAAACCCATATGTACCCAAGTATCTACAAACTGGAGAGGGCTGCTTTTCCTTGAGCATTGCAGATAAATGGGCAAGCACTACAACCAAATGTGTGACTCCTGGAAAAAACATAACTAAATGTATGAGCACTTAATTGCAGCATTTTAATATAATTTTTATTTTAATCATAGTGGATTACATATCGTTCACAATAATATTTTAGGTACATAATTAACATTGAATCAGGGGAATTCCCATCACCGAATTGTCCTCCCTCCACGTCCGTTCCCGACCTGCCTCCCATATCCTCTACCCTCACCCCTGGGGCTGCTAGAATGAGTGGTCCCCTCCATGCCTAGCTTACTACTTAGTGATCTTACAACTGTTTGGTCTTGGTACCTCCATTATTTCCCCCTCTAATTGGGAGGCAGAACTAGATAGTTCAAATTATGTGGTTTTGTTTCAAGAAGAGTAAAACAATAAAATGGGATAAATATCAAATAAGCTGAAAATGGGCAGAGTCCTCTAGAGGCTCTCATCCTCGGTTTGAGAACGAAGGGGAAACACCACAACAGTACAAAAAGAAGTATTGAATAAAATATCCAGTGAGCACTAAGCAATAAAGATAGGCACCACATAATAGCCATGTTCTTGAAATAAAAACGATGACAGAGAGCAAAAAGGAAGAGAAGAAAAAAAATAAATACAAAAAAATGGAGACAACAACTTCAATATCCACACCAAAAACAAAGAAATAGATAAAAACTAGATAAATAAATAATAAAGGATCACTTTGTGCTTTTTTCCTTTTTCCTTTTTCCCCTCCTGCATAAGCACAGTAAATATTGAGGTCATTTGAAAAGGAATTCCCTTGGCCTAAGAGATACAAGGGTTTCTCCACCCTTGGAGTATATTGTCATGGGATTAACTATATACTTCTTTCAAGTTCATTTACTCTCCCCTTGGTGCATTTGTGGTGTATGGAAGACTTCAATTGCAGGCATTTGTACAACACCACTCACTGCAACAACAATCTAACAGTGAACTGATATATGAAGGGAGGAGGGAGTGAATAAAGAGTATAAAAATGTTAAAGGAACACTATACATTAAATATTACTGTGAAAGATTCTTAATTCCCTTTGGTTACAATAAAAATTATTAAAAATAAGAAACAAATTTATTTAAGGCTGAAGAGATAATAAAACATTTTAAAGGAAAACAAATGTTTACTTACAAGTATACATGACTCACTAGATTTATGATTCCAAGATTTGTGATCTGTGAGAAAAACAAAATAGATATATTAGTTTCATTTAAGAACTCCTAGAGCTTTCTTGGTGTTTGGTACATAATAAGCACTCAATAAATTACTGTAAGAATTAATGAGAAGCATTGGAATTGAGAAATTAAACAGCTGGAGTAAACAAAACAATTTACATTTTTCATTTATGTACTTTTACTTGAAAAGATTAAAGACTTGGGTCAATTTATATTAATTTTGTATATAAGATAAGACAATATCAATTACTAATTTTCAAATTCAATTCATTTAAACATTAATTTTATTAGGCAATTGGCTTGCTTATTTTTCTAGTAGCTTTATTGCGATATAATACTTATCACACAAATTATCCATTATCTGTAAATTAATTTTAGTAAATTTGTAGGAGTTGTTATTGTTCAATTTATAATATTTTGTCACTATTAAAAGAAATTACCTCTTACTCCTTTCATCAATTCTTCAACCTGCAGTTCAAAGAAACTTCTAATTTGCCTTCTCTTTCTGCATATTTGCCTATTCCAATTACTTTATGTGAATAGAATAACATTATACATTCTTTGTTCTAACTTTTTAACAGTACTGTAACAGTATTGACCTTTGATATCTAATATTTAATATTTATCATTTTAATATAAATTTATAAATTTAGAGATTTTTACATTTGAGGTATATAATATACAAATGTATCTCTATTGTTGATGATTATATACTATCTACTCTCTGGACATTACAAACCATAATTGTACTTGCCACTGCATAAATAATTTTTTTAAATTGTCATTAGGGTCCAGAGAAATAGCATGGAGGTAGGGCATTTACTTTGCTTGCAGAAGGATGGTTCGAATCCTGGCATCCCATATGGTCCCCTGAGCCTGCCAGGTGCGGTTTCTGAGCAAAGAGCCAGGAGTAACCCCTGAGTACTGCCAGGTGTGATCCCCTCCCCCAAAAAATGTCATTGAAACATGCTTTTTTCAATCTACTTAAAACACTCAAATGAAATTAAATATCATTAAAATGTTAGAAACCAAGAAACGTCTTGCCTGGGATAAAAGCTCAGACCACACCACTGGTACTGTATGTGTAGCCTGTCATCCCTACTCGGAATAGCACCAGCAGTACCAAAGGACACCATACGCTTTTGTATAGGCATAGTAAATAAGGGGAAATCATGGACTCAGAAGATCTTATATTCTATGGATAAGAACTCACATTTTTTACACAAGGGTGCCTCCCATCATGGACATATGTCATGTGGATACAACTCAGTCTCCAGGAGATCGGACACTGTCCGTTCTCTGAACCCATATCCCAGACGTAGAACTGAAACAACTCCCTGCAACACCACCAGGAACTAAGCCCTTTTGGGAGATATACTTGTGCTAGTGCTAAGACAACGTGGACAGCGAGGAAATGTCAACTTGACCTAAGACCAGAGGTCCTATCATATCACCTAATACTCAGTGGAAACCAGAAAATGTATTGTTTTTTGAAATATGAAAAATAAGAGCACTAACTTCAGAAAACTGACTTTGACAACAATGGCTGGTAGAACTTACCTGGAAACCATTAAGGAAAACCGTACCCTAAGCAATAGTTCAGATCTCTTACAAAAATCAAGATCTCTTAGCACAGAGGTCCAATTCTGACAAGAGAGTGAGCAGAATCTTTGGAATCATGACTTCCTAGACTATGGCTTAGGTAACTAGCAAAAAC
>PVKC010031034.1:0-14643 GCA_004027635.1 Crocidura indochinensis
CCCCCCCCAGTGTTTGGGCCACAAGCTCCTGGCTTGGGGGAGATTATGGGATGTCGGGGATCGAAAAGAGGTCTCTCTTAGGTCAGATGCATGTAAGGCAAATGCCCTACCACTGTGTTATCGCTCAGGCCCCAATATCATTTCTTAAGAAGCAGTGTATGAGTATATCAGGAAGAAAACACACTCCTATATATATATATTCATGGGATGAGAGAGGCCGGAAAAATACTAAAAATAAATGCTAATTGACTTGAGGTTATTCAACAATACTCCTGACTGTCAATACAATAGTTATGAAATATCTTTACACAGCTCTGTAACCTCTAGATTAACCAAGTTAAAACATAACAAAGATAAAAGGGCCTTTCTTGCAGGAAGAAATGGCAGAGATTGGCTTAGTAGATATGTATATGGTTCTCCAGTCACAGAAAGTTCAACAGTTTTGTCCAATGCACATGCTGGACATAAAACATACCTCCATAGAATCAAGATACCAAAATTGTATCAACTACCTCTCAGACCATGATACACCAAAAATAAGTAAATTACAAAGAAACATGGAATAATAACATTAGCACGTGTAAATTACACAGTTCACTTGTGTGTCAGAGATAAAGAGGAAAACAACAAATTCCTGGAAACAAATGAGAATGAAGGCACAAATTATCAGAATTTGTGAAGCATAAAAGCAGCATTAAGAGGAAATTTTGAGCCTGGAGAGATAGCACAGCGGCATTTGCCTTGCAAGCAGCCGATCCAGGACCAAAGGTGGTTGGTTCGAATCTTGGTGTCCCATATGGTCCCTCGTGCCTGCCAGGAGCTATTTCTGAGCAGACAGTCAGGAGTAACCCCTGAGCACTGCCGGGTGTGGCTCAAAAAAAAAAAAAAAAAAAAAAAGGAAAATTTAAACTTATAGCTTTGCATTCATTCATCAAGAAAGAAGAAAGGATTTACATAAATACCTTAATTGCACAGATTAAAAAATTGAAAAATGACACACACTAGGAAGGATAAATTAAATAATACAACTTAAAAGTATGAACTAATATACTGCATACCCAAATTTAAAAAAATTTTTAACAATCCAAAATATCAATTAAAGCAAGAGTTGGTTCTTTGAAAAAAATAAATAATATCTATAAATTATTAGATTCTTAAAGAGAATTGTAATAAAGCTAATCAAAATGAAAAGGGAGGTGTCACTACATATAATACACAAATTCTGAGGATTCAATTTAATCAGGGATTACTTTTCAAATCTTTATGTCACAAGAGAAACTAGAAGAAATGGATACGTTTTTGGAGTCCTATAACCTATCAGAGTTGAATCAAGATGATATAAAATACCTGAACAGATATATCACTATCAATTTGAAATCAATTTAAAAAGCTTCCCCAAAACAAAGTCCAGGCCCAGATGGATTAACTAGTGAATTCTTTAAAGAGGATTGCTGCCAATCCTTTTAAGGCTCTTTCAGGAAATTGAAGAAACAGAACATTACTAAAGTTTCTATAAAGCTGGTATCTTTGATATCCTTGATGAACACAGATGTAAGATCTTCACTTATTAGTAGCAAAGAAAATGCAGCAACTCATCAAGAAGTTTATACACCAAAACCAAGAAAGATTTATGCCATAGATGTGAGGAAGGTTTTACACAAGTCAATCAATACATTCTACCTTACCAATAAAAGAAAAATGTAATATGATTATATCAAGTTACACTGAAGGAATTTGAAAAGTTCAGCATCCATCCATGATAAAACTCTAAAGATGGGATCTGAAGGAAACTTCCTCAATATAATCATACACAATGGAATATTATGCAGTCATCAAGAAAGATGAAGTCATGAAATTTTCATATATATGAATGTACATGGAATCCATTATGTTGAGTGAAATAAGTCAGAGGGAGAGAGATAGACATGGAATAGTCTCATTCATCTATCGTTTTAACAAAATTAAAGGAATTACTGCAGTAAGGCTAAGAGACAATAGTTAAGGGCTAGAAGGACCGGTTCACATTTTGAAGCTCACCACAAAGAGTGGTGAACACTATTAGAGAAATAAGTACACTAACAACTAGGATGACAATGTTAAAAAATAAGAGAAATAGAATGCCTGTCATGAATACAGGCAGGGGTGAAGGAGGATAGGGGCATTGATAGTGAGAATATTGCATTAGTGAAGGGGGACATTCGGTTTATGACTGACCGCCAACTACAAACATGCTTGTAATCATGGTGCTTAAAGATTCATTAAAAAAATAGCTAAAGCAGTCATTGGGAAAAAGAGCAATTACTTTTCCCACTTCAAACTACATTATAAAGCAATAGTAATCTAAGCAAGCATGGTATGGAATAAAGACAATTCTCAAAATAATAGAACAGACTCACCTCACCTATCTGATCAATTAATCTTAGATAAAGTAAAAAAAAAATTAAGTGGAAGAAGTACTGCCTCTTCAATAAGTGATGCTGAGAAAACTGGTCGGCTACAGACCAAAAAAAAACAAAAACAAAAAACAAAAACAAAAAAAACCCACAAAAACTCAGATCTCCTTTTAACACCACACACAAAAATCAAATCAAAATGGATTAAAGACTTTAATATTAGATCTGAAACCAGAATGTAGAGTACTGTGTAGAAAGAACTCACCATGACACTGAAGCTAAAAGCATCTTGAAGCAAAAAGCATCTTCCAGGAAAAAAATACCACTGCCCAAGCAAAATGGAAACAAATATAAATAAACAGGACTACACTAAATTCGAGATGTCTCTGCATTTCAAAGACAATGTTGAACAGGATAAAAATACAGTGCAAAGATTCTTAGAAATTATTCACCCAATGCCCATCTGATAAGGAATGAATATTTAATATTAAATGGAAATTCAGCTCTGATATTATCCAGCAATAGCACTCCTGGGAATACACCCTGGGGTCCAAAAACAATGCAGAAGTGTTTAGCACTCTTATGTTCTTGCAACACTCTTAATAAATGGAATTCAGACTTAAACCAAGTGCCCAAGACCAGATGAGTGAATTAAAAAACCGTGGTACATCTACATTAGGAAAAAATTATGAAATGTGCTTATACTGGGATGGATATGAAGAGTATTATACTAAGTTAAATGAGTCAAAGGGAGAGGTATTTAGAATGATCACACTCCTCAGTGGAAAAGTAAAAAGGAAATATGGTAATAATACCCAAAGAAAATAGAGCTGAGAGCTACAAGAACTGACTGACCCATGGTCAGAGACTTTCACTAAGAGTTGGAAAATGCTATTGGGGCAGAGAAGGAATTACTATAATAATAGTTGGAAATTATCACTCTGAAAAAAGGGGTGCTCAGAGGAGATAAAGTGAGATATGAGATATCCCTTCAATAGTACTTCAAACCACAGTCTTAAAAGGGAAAAAAAAGCCTACCATAGAGGTAGGCTGAGTATTGTTGGGGAAAGTAGGAAAACTGGGAAATTGCTGGTAGAAAATGAATATTGGTTATGGCATGGGTGTTGGAACAAAACATGACTAAAACCCAATTTATCAACTACTTTTTAACTCTTTAATGCATGGTGATTTAAAAGCCTTGCCTGCGCTTGCCTAGGATGGACCGTGGTTCAATCCCCCGGTTCCCATATGGTCCCCCAAGCCAGGAGCAACTTCTGAGTGCATAGCCAGGAGTAACCCCTGAGCATCACTGGGTATGGCCCAAAAGCCAAAAAAAAAAGCAAAATTAATTTTATAAATAAAGCTTTGGTGGTGCTATTATATGATTCAACCTGATGGAAAGCAGTATGAGTATTTTCCCCCAAATTAAATATAGAACCATATGATCCATACTTATCTCTCCTTGATATCTCTCCAATAAACATTAAAATTCAAATTTTAAAAATTATATTTGGACTGTAGACCTACCCATATTTATTCAGACCTATTTACAATCACCAAGATCTAGAAACTACTTATGTCCAACAGATGACTGGATAAAAATACAGTCATACACACAAATGTAATACTGCTCAACTATTAGATAATATAAAATGTTTTCTTTTGCTGTAATTAAAACTAGATTGTCAAAGCCTAGGAAGGTGAAGATAAGAGCAAGATAATCTCATTCACTGATGTATAAATAAAGCAAGGAATAGATAGTATGCAATGGAAACATCCTCTTAGACAAGAATAGAATATACACTGGATGTTTTCCTTGCATGTGGCTGACTTAGATCTGATCGCAAGAACACATATAGTCCTTGCACCTTACCAGGAGTGGCCTCTGAGCACAGCGCCAGGAATAAATTCTGACTATAACCTAGTATGATTCCAAATTTAGATAAGTGAAATAAAAATCTTCTGACAATAATACTACAGTTACCAATGAGGGATAGAAAAGGCAGAGACAGAAAGGGCCTGGGAAGTAACCTCTGGAAAGTAGAGAGGGACATTGGCACTTTGCTGGCAAATATGGTATGGTTAACGTCCTGCAGTTTTTTTTCAAGATTTCAGGAGAATTCAAAAGACAAATATGACTAAAAACACTTCAGAATTATCACAATAGAAACAAGTGTGGAGACACAAAGAAAAATTATGCATGTTTTGCATGCTGCTTGATCCAGAGCACCAGATAGGGTCCCTATTACTGCCAAGAGTGATCTATCAGCACAAGGGTAAGCACTGAGCAGATATGGCCTAAAAAGCAATAATAAAACCCCCAGTAAAATATCTATTTATTAGATATTCTTTATAAGTCATAGCATTCTTATGTCTTGAAGCATGCTGAGTCATTTCTGTTCATTGAATTTACCTTCAACAACTTAATGATATTTAAAGGAGCCAACAAGCTTAATATAAAATTCAGGTCCTCTCTTCCACTCATCCCAAGTAATAAGAACTTAAACCTTGGCCAACTTCAGCTAAGAGCAAGGAATAAAAACCAACTCTGTACCTCTTGACTCGGAGCAGTATGTTTCAGAGAACTTTCAATACCTTTGCATCCTTTACCTGATCACTCGCAACAGTGAACAGAATAAGCGAGTGAAAGGGCTCTTTGATATTAAAAATGTCACCTTAAGTTCCTCTCCTGTCCTACAAAATTTCAATTTTCAGTAGTGGCTAAATAACATATCATGCAAATAGGAGCATTCAGTTCTTTATAATCTCAGGTCAGGTTTACTTCTTAAGAATAGAACCTTCAGTGTTTCTAAGTAGGACTAAGAATAAGTACTTTATACACTGCTGTGATGAATGACTAAAATAGGCCTTAATTATGTATATAAATGACTACACCCAATCACTCATCTTTCCACTTCTAAATTCCACAATAGTTCTTTGATAATTTAATTAACACAATTTCCAATAGTGTTATAGCTTTGATTCTGAATCTTAGCTCCCTTCTCTGAAATAGTTTTTACCGTGTACATAAAATAATGTACAGGATTATGAAGACTATGGGTTCAATGAAATTAACAAATAGAGGTAATGAACCCAAAATGCAGTATATAAACACCCATCTCTCATGACACTATATTGCACATAAACAATTGATGTTTATTGTGACTTGAAATTCTATGGGGGTATTCTTCCCTCTAGTTGATAAGATTTAATTGGAGTGAGCAGGATATCTCTACAGTCCTTTGGAAAACATTATACTTACCATATCTGGTTCTCTACCAGAATTACCTAATGTTAGATGAAATTAGAAGCAGTCAAAGGAAAAGGTTAAAATCTACTACTACTGCTACTACTACTACTACTACTACTACTACTAGTACTAGTACTACTACTACTACCACCACAACCAGCAACACCACATTACTGTTACAATCACACCACTAGTAGTACTATGTAGCTATGGCAGATGAAATTCAAACTTCCACCAGTTTTTGACCCATAAAGTTCTTGGCTCCTGCACCCTATCATCGAGTCATTACTATGTAAGTTGATATCTAATTTTATTCTTTATGCATACAGTGTTACTACACTATACCCATCACCAAAGTACCAGTAACCTTCTACCACTGCCCAGATCTTTTCTTGTCTGCCCTCTTCTTCCTCAACTCTCCCACTTAACTTTGTTTCCCACCATCACTCATACCTCTTCTACTGACCATATATATTTGTGGACTCGGTTCTTAGACTTTTAAAAGTTAGTAGTCATCGGGGACAGAGTGGTGGCACAAGCGGTAGGGCGTTTGCCTTGCATATGCTAACCTAGGATGGACCACGGTTTGATCACCCAGCGTCCCATATGGTCCCCCAAGCCAGGAGCAATTTCTGAGCACATAGCCAGGAGTAAACCCTGAGCATCACCGGGTGTGGCCCCAAAAAATGAAAAACAAAAAAAAAAAGATTAGTAGTCATATATATCATACACAGCAGTAGGGGCAAAAAGGCTGAACACTATACATCAGGCTAAGGTACAAATAGGAGCATTCAGACAAATTTCATCTAATAAAACAAAGGAATAAGAAAAAGAAGAGTAAAACCTTTTAGTTTAAGAAAGAACAAACAATAAGAAAAAATAAGAAGTTGGACAGGTCATTCGTGAAAACAAATAAAAACATAAAAACAAAGTTAAAAGTGACTCTATATCATACCTTCACAATTGAGAAAGCAAAGCTAATGCATAATGTTATTCCTATGTTTTCAAGAATAAGGAGAGATATAGCAGGCATAGGAAAAGAAAGAAAACTATAAACCTTTCTAAAGGAAAAATATTTTCCCAATATGAAATATACATATCTAATGGAATTTTTTTTCAATTTTTCCCACTTAGCATCTGACTTCAGAAAATCAAATTACAAAGTCATCATCACATCCTAGATTTATTACAACTGACCTGCAGGCAAAAGGATAGAACTATTACATAAACACTTTGATTCCATGTATATATTTTAAATAGAGGAGGAATTCAAACAAGAATACAGGATAAAATATTCCAAAGCTCCAAGAAGCAGTTATGTTACTGAGCTCCATTTTTACAGACAAATAAGGCAATATCCCTGCACATTAGCTTTTTGATAATTTTTATACATTTTTCTATGGTACAAGAGAAAAATAACCAGAGCTCACAATGTACAGTTCTTACACAATTTCACAGTTTGTGAACACTATACACCATTTTGTTTTAATAAAGACATATTGTAATAAACTCCTGCCCTTAAGTTTACAGTTTATAATAATCTGTGATTAATACACTAAAATTGCCATTTTCTGTGGTACTCCACAATAAAATGGTCAGATTAGCTCCTGGACAGTCAGAAATGCTGTTATCTTCATGTGTATGACAAGTGACCTTAGGCTGAGTCAGATGTGAGTTGACGACAGAAAAATTCCTTGAATCCCAGAGAGCAATGGAGGATAATGGCTTGATTTGGTTGAAAAATACATAGCAATGATTACTTTCAAAACACTGGGTAGTCTACTGTTTAGAATGCCATGGAGAAGAAAATAGGCAATAGCAAAGTGATCAAAGAAGTCACTTTTAAATCCCCAGTCTTACATAAATATAACTTTAAACAGACCCATTCTCCCCTTATTCTATAGAATTTATAATCACTACCCTGGGAAGAGATACAGCAATACCTGGCATAATTTCATCCAGTAATGGCAGTGCTGAATCTCAAACCATAACTATTACATATTCCAGTGTGCTTAAACCTCTCACAGTGCTGCATAACTGTTCTATGAAGACCAAATGTTTAAGGATGGAAGGCCAGAGTAAAACTGAGTTAGGAGCAAAGCAAAGGATGGCAAATTTCAATAGTTTCTTCTAGCTTTCTCCAAATTTGTTTTCTTTTTCCTTTTTTGCTTTTCTGTAGTTGTAGAGTTTCAGGGAATGATGGTTACTTTCTAAAGACACAGATTATGTCTTATCTAAACCACTTCCATTTCAGATTTGGGGGAAGTGTTGGCCAAATCTGGCAATGCTCAGGGGTTATTCCTAGCTCAGGAGACCATATGGGATACCAGGGATGGATCCTGGATAGGCCACAGGAAAGGCAAACACACTACTCACTGTGCAATTGCTCCAACGCCTATTTCAGTTTCTTGTCTGAATGATGCATTTTTCATCACCTACACATTAGTTGGGTTCTAGATTTCAAATTTTAGGGCATATGAAGAAATAGAGGGCTAATTATCCTTGGCAAGGAATACCTAGTGATTATAAGGTATTTAAATACAGGAAAAAGAGGTGAAATAGTGGATTAAGCAAAAGTCACATAGTGGCAACAGACCACATGGATAGAAAAAGAGATTCAGTAATTGAAGACCTGTACCAGTGAGGGCAAACAACTGAGATTTGGTCTTTTGCTGCCTACAAGAAATCTTTATCTAATCAATCAAGGCACATTGCTAATAGCTACTTCTCCCTGTTAGTGAGTTACGATGGCTAAAATATTAGGCTTGAGACAAGGGGAATATATATCTGCTATAATTTGTTCCAGTAAGCTACAAGTAGTAATATCTGTAAACTCTGCTCTCAGTACTGCTTTTCTTCTTTCAGTCCTGGCAATTTGTGGCAGATGGAACATCAAGTTGGCAGCATACCAAATTGAGAATGAAAATTCTTAGATCAGCACCTTCTTTGACAAGTAGCGGACTCCTGAGTCTTCCCAATGAAGAGTAGGACTGGTCAAGGAGAAAAAAAAACACATTCTGTCCTGTCTCAATATTTTAATGTTCACCTCTTTGAACACATGATTTTTTGGTAAAGATAAATTCATTCTCATTTAAACATATTTCAAACAGGAAATTTGGCTGAGCACATCAATCTCCAAACATCCACTGTGACTGTAAAGCAACAGAATATCAAATCAGTAAAACTATTGCACTTGGTGAAGAAAATAAATTCCTCCTTTGTCTCTAAGCTCCAGAAGGCAATGTGTCTCACTGGCTGTGCAAGCTCTTCTCGCTCAACAGAAGTCTCTATGTTCTGACATAGTACAACCATCACTGAATTCTTCCAATATTTGGAAGTCTGACAAAACAACATTCCAGTAGCTGTGTCTCCAGATTTCAAGTCTAGAAATGGATTTAAGATGTGATCTAATCACAATCAACAAACTGATCGTACTGACTTCCACGTTTCATGAGTATATTCATCACAAAATAGCAGATGAGGTGTCTCTGACCAGCACTAACACTGTGTGATCAATCAGGTATTACAGGGATGCATGTTCTAGGTGACAGAAATATACAGACATGATGGAAACGAACACCAATCTTATTGCACATGGTGTCTGGGCGAGCAATAAAACACTGTGATACAGGATGAAAATTCTTTATGTCTTGCTTCCTCTCAGCCCTTTTTTCTAGAGTCTGATGTAGCAGCGATATCAATCAACATACATGGGAGAGCTGGGAGTAGCTGGCATTTGATCCAGGATTTTACAAACATAGCATGCAACTTCTACTGTACGTTCTTCATACATCAAAATAAAGGGATGTTTCTGCAAAAACAATTAAAAAAGAAAAAATTATCAGTATTTGTATTAGGTCACAATGAACTTTTCCAAATTGTAATACAGCAATCACTGAAGACTCAAACCACATATGGATGTGAAGTATTATAGAACAGGCAAACACAACCAATATTTCATGCCGATGTTAATGGGTTTTGATGCTGATAGAGAAAGTTCAATATCTCACTTCCCCCTACTGTATGTAAAGATTCGTACAAAAATAATTTCAGTTTTCCTGGATAACTTAGTAAGAGAGCATATAACTGGCATGTATGAAGTTAACTGTGGGTCCCAACACCAGTATACCACCCCACCCCGAAAACCACCAAATTTCAATTCTTCTGACTTTTTTCCAAGGCAGACTCAATATAAGCTTTTTTACTAGTGTTGACCTGCCAAAGCCTACTGTACCTATAACTGCTTGTAAGACCTTATCTCTGAGCTTTATCTCCATAACATCTCATATTTTAAAAATATTCTGACTAGACATCTTTATCACCATTGCTGAAGTTACCCAAAAGTTTGACCAAAATGCTGTAGAACTAGAAGTTAATTGAGACAAACAAGTAGATCTTTTCTTAAAATATTCCCAATTACATAATAGTACTTTGTTCTCTTCTAAAACCACTACTACATCCAATAATCTGTTTAAAATGCCCAAGTTTCAAAATGAACTAGAGTAATATTTCCCAGTTTATTTTATTTTCTTATCAGAAAAATCGACAGCATACTTGGAATTCTACCTTCCTTAAGAAAAAGTGTTCTTCTCTAAATGCATTTAAGGCTACTGCCTACCCACTAGATCATTTTAGTAACTCTAAAAGTCAACAGCTCCTATCCTGTTGAACACTAAATTAGACCTATTAAGAAAGGTTTTAAGAAAAGTAAGAAGGAAAAAGATAAATACCAAAAGATCTGATCCATATGTGAAATGTAAAGAAACAAAACAATGGAATAGACAATGAAACCAAAATCTTAAACTCAGAGGAGTCTAAGAACTGATTCTATGAATATGATCAATAGAAGAGGGGTGAAAGATGGTGCGAAGTGTGAGAGTTGAGAGGGCAGACAAGAAAAGATCTAGGCAGTGGTAGAGGGATACTGGTATTTTGTTGATAGGTGTAGTGTAGTAACGTTGTACGCATGAAGAATAAAAATACAATTATAAAAAAATTTTATAAGTTGCAATAAAAATGAATGACAAAAATTAAATGCCCTAGTGAAAAAAAAGAAAAGGAGCATGAGTCACTGATTGATGGGATGCTGTCACTTAGAGGTAGAATACTAAAGACCCAAAACTGTTACTAAAAGTTTTCTAAGTCACTTTACCTAATTTTAAACAAAACAAAAAATTGAAATATCCAAGTTTCTTTGGTATGGGTGAGAATTTCCAAAGTGAAGAGAATTGGCTATATTTACATGAGAGCATTAAGTAAAGTCATATCCTTGGGGTTAGAGCAATAATACAATAGGAAGAGTGCTTGCCTAGCATGTGGAGGACTCTTGTTTAATCCTGGGCATCCCATGATTACCCAAGCACCACGAAGAGTGATTTCTGAATGAAAAGCTAGGAGTATCGAATCCCTGAGCATCACCAGCCCCCAAATGAAATTCCTCTCCAAAAGAATACATCTTCATTGATGAATTAAACATACACAGACTACACAATGTAAATTATGGATATTAAATTTCTTTGAGATTATTTTAAGGTCAGAGTTTCATGAGAAACTAATAAATACAAAAACTTTGAATACAATTTCCCTTTTCAAACATCTTTAAAAAACATTTTTCAAATTTTCAACAATGCAAGATTGCTCATCTATGAAAGAGGTCCACGAGCTGTTCATCAATCATCACACAAAGGGATGAGAAAGACCTAAGATTTTGAAAGTTGCGTACTCACCAGAAGTTCTTTATACTTTGGCCTTTTGGATTCATCTTTTGTAAGGCTAAAATGACATAAAAATTACATTATTAAAATCGATAAACATTTGGGGTCAGTGAGATAGTAACATGGAAATTACTAAAGTCATTTGCTATGTAACAACAGCTAAGATTATACTCAGTAATGAAAAATGGAAAGCTTTCCATCTAAGAAGAAGCATAATAAGACAAGGTTGCCTACCTTCACTACCACTTTTCAACATAGTATTAGAAGTCCTAGCTATAGCAATTAGAAAAGAAAGTTATATTATGGGCACCCAAACTGAGAACTATCTGCTGTGACATAATACTACACTTAGAACACCTAAAGATTTATATTAAAAAAAAACTCCTGGAAACAATAAACGTATACAATTATATGGCAAACTACGAATCACACAAAAATTCATGACAAATATATACGCAAATAAGTTAGAAAAGAAAATCTCATTCACAACTTGACCTCAAAAAGACATCAAGTGCTCTGGGAATAGAGCAATAGTAAAGTGAGTGGATAGTGTACTTGCCTTACATGTGGCCAACCCAGATTTGATTCCCACGATCCCATATAATCACTGAGTGTAAGTTCTGAGAATTCTCCCCTCCCCAAAGATATCAAGCACCTAGGAATAAACTTAACAGAAGAATCCAAAGATATACAAACAAAACTAAAAATTACTAGTAAAAGAAATGAAAGAATAAAGGTATTGAAAACACCCCTTCTATTCATGAATCAGAAGAATTAATTAATATTTCCAAAAGACCATGCTACTCAAGACATTATATTCAATACAGTATCTATAAAAGAACTTATGACATACACTGACAAGATGTAGTTTCATTTTATATGCAACAATTACTCCTCCTTCCCCACAAGAATAGCCATCAAAGTAATCTGTAATCTCAGGAAGAAAGAATATGAGGCTTCTCTTTTCAAAACTTTAAACTATACTATAAAGCTACAGAAAGTATGACAGTGTGGTACTTGAGGAAAGACTGCATTTCAGAAATAGAATTGAGAGCCTAAAGACAGAGTCTCAGTTATATGCACAGCTACTCGTCAACATAGGAGCAAAAGTTTGAACTTGAACAAAGAAAAATAAGGCAAAAAAACAAACAAACAACAACAACAACAACAACAAGAAAAACACCCCCAAACAAAAAAAAAACTCAGAAAACTTTTCACACCAGGGAGAAAATCTTTCCTTGCACTGATATAGCTTATTTCATTGGTTGGCTTACATATATTAAACCCACTTAAAGGGGTTCCTGGAATAAATACTTGGTCAGGATGCTCAACTTTTTCAATGTGTTACTAACGTGATGGTTTACCAATATTTGTTCTAAAATATTTGTTCTAAAACTCATTAGAGATATAGGTCTAAAGTTTCTTGTTTATTGATATCTCTGTCTACAAAGTGGACATTGAAATGTTTTCCTCACAGAATGTGTGACCCAAAAAACAACCCACCAAACAAACAAATAAAAACAGAATCTGTTAAGGAAGAAATCTGTCACTTCAGCTTTCTGAAAAATCACTGGAAGTAGATTTATTATTTTATCTTAATAATAAATTTAAGTACAATGATGGCACACATGATTGTACTTGGGTTTCAGTCAAAAATGAACACTCCCCATAACCAGTCCAACACTCTTAAGACCAATTGTCCCATCCCTGGCCTTCTACACCTCTCACTCATTAACATTATCATGATCATAGTTAGCGTAGTTATATCTCTAACTGCACTCACCACTGTTTGTGGTAAGCTTAATATTGTGAGTCAGTGGTTCCAATCCTCGTCTATTGTGTCTCAGAGCATTATTTCAATAATGTCTTTTATTTTTCTTAAAACCCATAGATGAGTGAGACTATTCTGTGTCTATCTCTTTCCCTCAGACTAATTTTATGCAGCATAATAGTTTCCATGTCCATATATGTATAGAAAAATTTCATGGCTTCATCTCTCCTGATGGCTGCATAACATTCCATGGTGTATATATACACCAGAGTTTCTTTAGCCATTCATCTGTTGAAGGGCATCTTGGTTCTTTCCAGATACTTGCTAATGTAAATAGTGCTGCAATAAATAAAGGTGGTAGTAGGGCATTCTGTATTGTGGTTCCCAGCCCCCCGTCCCCCCAGAGTATATCCCTAAGAGTGGTATAACTGGATCATATGGAAGCTCAATTTCTGGTTTTATAGGAATCTCCACGTTGTTTTACATAAAGGCTGGACTAGACGTCATCCTCACCAGCAGTCAATGAGAATTTCTTTTTCCCCACATCCTGCTAGGATTGATTGTTCTTGTTCTTTGTGATTGGTGCCATTCTCTGTGGCTTGATATAACTAGTTTGAATTTTCAGATGATAAGTGATATGGAGCAATTTTTCATGTGCTTTTTGGCCATTTGTATTTCTTCTTTGAGTAAAATGTCTGTTCATTTTTCTCCCCATTTTTTGATAAGATTAGATGTTATCAAGATCTTTAATCCATTTGGATTTGACCTTTGTGCATATGGCTGACCAGTTGTCCCAACACCACGTGTTGAAGAGGCTTTCCTTGCTCCATTTTACCTTTATAGCCAATTAATCAAATATTAATTTATTGTATGTCTGGGGAAGATTCTCTGAATACTCAAGTCTATACCACTGATCTGGGTCTTTGTTATTCCAATACCCTGCTGTTTTAATTACTATTGCTTATAATACAATTTAAAAGTAAGGAAAGTGATGCCCCACATATTCCTTTCCCCAAGGGTTGCTACAGCTATTCTTGGATGTTTTTGCTCCAAATGAATTTCAGAAGTGTTTGATCCACTTCTTTGAAGAATATAACGGGTATCCTTATAGGAATTGCATTAAATTGGTACAATGCTTTGAGAAGTATTAACATTTTAATGATCTCAATTCTCCAAATCCATTAGCAAAGTATGTGTCTCCATTTCCTTGTGTTCTCTTATATTTCTTGAAACAGGTTTTTGCAGGTATTTTTTTGTTTGTTTTTAGTTTTTGAGTGACACCTGGCAGCATTCACAGGTTACTCCTGGCTCTAAGCACAGAAATCGATCCTGGCAGGCTCAGGGGACCATGTGGGATGCCAGGATTCGAATCACTATCCTTCTACATGCAAGGAAAACGCCTTACTCCAGGATATCTCTCCGGCATCTGCAGTTTCCTTTGTATAGGTCCTTTAGTTAAGTTGACTCCAAGATATATGAAAAAGTGTGACACTAATGTGAATGAAATTTTTTTAA
>PVKC010031035.1:0-14643 GCA_004027635.1 Crocidura indochinensis
GCCAGGGAATGCTTAGGTACTTTGTGGGAGCAGGTTGCATGCTAGACTATGCCTTATCACTGCACTATCTCCTGACATTCACTGCATTTTTTAAATCACAATAAGACATATTCATTAAAGTATGTTTATCTATGTACTATAGTAGAATGTAGCATGCAGGTTAAATTGGTGGTAAAGTTTCTTAACTATATGGCAGGACATAGAGTTAGTTTATAAAGGAAATCTCTATTTTAAAAATTAATAACTTTACACATAGGAGGATATCAATAATAGTCTTGTCAGCCTGGAGAAAATAAAATACCTATGCAGCAAACTTGCCTATATATGCCAAATAGAATTATGAGAACTGTTCTGGCAATATAGAGTAAGGAGTGATTTATTTTTCCTAATTCTCACAAAGAATCTTATTAGTCAAAAGGCAAAGAGAAGTAAAATAAGATAATACAGCACAAACAAGATTATAGATCCTTAAGAGAGCAAGTCCTTACCAATCTCTCAAGATCCACGGGATAAACAATTTTCTTAAACAATACAAGATTGCCATAGAACAATAAACAGAAGATGTAAAGAAAAACGTCCTTTGATGACTTTTTCTCATTTTCTCTTTTCTCGTTTGAAAGCAGGATTTTTCTTAAAAATCAAGCTGGAAACATTTACTTCCTGGGCAACATTTTAGATTGGACACACTTTGGGTTTTTTTCAGATATTTTTTTGCCCCACAACTTACGTTATTGGTGGGGCCAAGGATTGGGTGGTTGTACCTACATCTTTTAGAGAAACTTGAAGTGCTAAGGAGTCCATAATTTTCAGTAAAATAGGACCTTGATCCTGCTTCAGGTCTGTTGCTGATTTCTGGATAATATTATCCCATCAAATAAATCTTTACTGATGTCTTTTACCTTAAATAAAAGGGGTGCTCTTAAAGGAGTATTTCGGGGGAGGGTGGTTGTAAGGGTTGGGTCACACTTGGTGATTCTTAGGGCTTTTCTTGAACATGTGCTCATATGATGAGATGTGATGAGGGGAATTTAAACCAGATTTGTCTAAATGCAATGCAGGTACTTTATTACCTGTACTGTCTTTCAGGTCTCCAAATATTTTCAGAGACTGTGGCTGAGCTTGATTTTCTTAATCTGTGTGAGAAACTTCTCATATTAGAGTAGAGAGGGAGAGGGTATTGATCAAAAATTATTTCATTGCCTCTATGCTCTGGTAATAAATCTTAACGAAGATGAGAATTCTAAATTTTACTCTGACTTCCAGGTTAAGACTGCCTATTTATAAATGGAGGAAGTGAGAGTATAATTTATCTAATGATATATATTCACTTGATTTCCACATTAAATATTTAGACCTGCAGTATTCAGACAATTTTTATCTTTACTTTGAGTTCTGAAAATGTTAGTTATCAGCCCTCGGCTGTTGTCGAAAGTCTAAGGAGACTTTGAAATTTTTCAGTAAATGATCAACATTGAGAAGAGAATACCCATGTTCTTTCAACTGTTTCTTTTTTGATCTATTGGCTTTTGTATTACTTCCAGCAGTATCTTTGCTAATCTCCCCTTTTCTTTTTGCTTTCGCTGTTTGTTTTACCCATTTTTTTCTTTTCCAGGTGACTTCAAGTTTTTTTTTTTGTGACCTTTGCTTAGAATTGCCTGGCAGCTTATTTCCTGCCTCATGCATGACCACAGCTTTCTGTACAGGAATACAGCATTGCCTGTTTCTGACTTTATAATCCCAGCCCCTGGGCTGTTGTCTCTGCCCATTTCTATCAACCTCTATCCTCTTACATTCTTTCCTATGAGAGAGTAATTTACATATTATTTAATTTTTCAGTTTTGTGTTTTTATTTAAAGTAAAGATAATCAAGCTAAGGGTGATGATAATGTGGTCAATATTATAAAGAAAATGCTGGTTTTCTCTAGGAGTTCTATCTTATTTTCTAATCCAGATTTTCTTTGAATATAAACATATATACAGGGTACATTAAGCCTAACTTGTTTAAACCCAAAAGTTCTAGTTAGTTATTCCTAATTCTCTGTGTTAGAATGGCCAGAATGAGTACCATTTTGTTCTCTCATACGTAATTTGAGAAATCTGCCTCAATTTTTAAAACAAAAATTTGAAAAAGCTGACTGCTGTATCATTTTTCATTTGTGAGCATTATAAGAAATAAAATAAGATATCTTAAATATGGCCAAATATTAATGACTTATTATGCATGACATTTTTGGGGGGGTGGGCACACCTGTAATGCTTGCGGGTTACCCCTGGCTCTGCAATCAGAAATTACTCTTGATGTTTTTAGAGGAACATATGGGATGTTAGGGATTGAATTTAGGTCAGTTCCATGCAAGACAAGTGTCCTACTCACTATGCTTTTACTTCTGTCCCAGTGTATGACATTTTAATAAGAATTTGAAAGAATAAATTTTTTATTAGGAATTTGAAGTATTTTTCAGGAAAACTCACATTTACCATATATATTTATATTTTCAATAGCATTAACATAACAGGTAATTCTGTAGAGTTATAATATATAACTTTATATATATTATATTATATATATTAGAGAACTATATACAATATTCATTTAGAAAGAAAAATGCATTTTATATAAATTTGTATATTAGTGTATTTCAGTATATTTAAAATGAGAAAAAGTTGTTCATAAAACTTCAAGTTAAATAAGAAAGAAACATAAATGTTTTAAGAAAAAACAGTAATTTTATAGAGTTTAGTAATCTGATTTACTAAAGATTTGCTCTATTTACTCTATTATTGTGACTTGTATTTGCAGAATGATGAAATACTAACCATACAAATACATTTATTTATTTTCAGCTGCTTTATGTGAGGAAAGATTTTTCTATCATATTCATATATTTGCATTCCTACTTTTACTTTTGCTAGCAAAATACATATTTAGTTTGCTAAATACACAGACATTGTTTCCTTATACACAACAAAGGAAGTAGAATTCTGGTAATAAATCATTCTTTATTAATCTGAGTGTCAAAGATGAAATATTTATATTGTCTTATGTCTTCTGAGAAACTAAATTCTTAAAAATTTTAAATACAAATTTCTACTTCTATATTCACCATATAGCTATTATGTAATCTTATGTATTCCTAGCAAATGCATTGCATGCCATGTGTTGTTATGTAAAGAAACAATCTTGCTTATTTTATTTTCTTCATATAAGTAGTTATAAAGAAATACTTAAAGATTAGTTATTGAAGTGAATAATTATGTTGAACTATATAATAAGATCTTAAAATATTTGTCACTTATTTGTTTTTGAGAACTTATATATATGCATGCTTTAAAATTTAGCATTTATGGTTTGATTAAAATTATCTTAATAAATTTATGTACAATTATAATTATTTTATTTACTATTACAATTTAGAATGAAAATATGAATACTGAAGTCCAATGAGGGTCTTCATATTTAATTATTTTCTTTAAGTTTTTATCTGTACCTTTTTCTAAAATATAGGTGAAATTCTTAGATACCAGCAGCTCTTCTCATTTTTGTGTTTTATCCTCCAGAATCATTTTGTATGTATTTTTCTACAGTTTTCATTTAAGTAAATCAAAAATGTATAATAAAACATTTATATAATCACCCAGAAAAATTACTTTAATCTTGGATAATAAATATTAAACAGTATTACCTGATAAAATTGGCTTTAATATTTTTCCTAAGATAGATCTATAAGTCTGTCATCTATACTTACCTTATTTTTGTAGCTATCTGAATTTGTGTTATTTATAGAAGTTATTTTAAAAAATATTTAGAGACAAATAAACTTAGACATTATAAACAAGGTTGACCTTTCGGTGCAAAAAACATAGTGAGTGAAAATTTAAATATCTAATTTATTATTGAATGTTTTACCTACTATGATTCATATTTTTATCCTAGTATGATTCATTTTTTAATACCCTATTCACCCGAGAAAGAGGACAAATAGAAAGAACGAGAAAGGACAACAAAAGATGGTCAGTGAGTTTCTTCAATTCATTCACTGAACACATATTATTAACTGTGTTACCAGGTATCTATAAATTTTGGCATTAACAAATAAGTAAATAAGAATAATTCCTTTTTAATTAAAATATAAACTTTTATAGTAGTGATATTAGGTGATATTCTAGAATAGTTTAAAAATTGAAATAATTTTTATCTTTGGGACAGTCCTGTAAGATGGGTATTTCTATCATACTGTTCTTATACATATGGAAATTAGGAACAACAGGCTTGATACATAAAATCTTATATATGCATCTTAGTGGTAAATCTGAATTTTATAGGGCTGGCTTTGAACCGCTTACTGTGAGTTGCATCACTGTACAAATCCTTCTGGGGAGTCTTTCGACCACTGTAAAATAGCAAAGGGGTGGTACCATAAATAATTTTTGTTAAGCTGAGGAGTATAGTAAGATATGTGAACAGAAAAGAAATGCTTCTGTTCTAAAATTTCAAATTGCAGATTTGCAGAGATAAGATTTATACTTTCTGATAGTTGATCCATGTTATAAAGAAGAGTTCCAGAAAAAAAGCCAATGTTCACGAGTGTCATTAACTTAATATAAGAGAAATGATATTTGCAGTAGATTAATGATTCAGTGTTAAAGAATCGTATTAAAGTATTAATGATGTAATGACCAACAATATGGGTTTACAAAGTGAGTGATAGAGCTTGGGTTGGAATTATATAATTTAATTGTTTTAATAAATAATTGTGTAGTGTTATTTCTTTCTCCAGATTTGTAGCTTGTAATGATATTGCAGATATTTAAAAGCACTAAAGTTTGATTTGATTTTTATGAATGTAAATTAAAATACATATTTGCATCTGGAAAGACGTTCTATAGTTGGGTTTAACATGGTGAAGTTAATGCTTATTAATGAGAAACTCAGATTTTGAAATAGACTTGTGACTGAAGAAAAATTAGACTAGGCTCTTCTTTTTATAAAATGCTTTAAAGTTGCTCTTTTTATTTTTCTAAAATAAAGGCTTTTACTCCCTTAATTTCCCTCAAAATCCACCTGTTAATTAATATATTTAAATTTAAAAAAAATTTTTTTTGGCTTTTGGGCCACACCCAGTGACACTCAGGGGTTAGCCCTGGATATGCGCTCAGAAGTCGCTCCTGGCTTGGGGCCCACATGGGAAACCGGGGGAATCGAACCGCGGTCCGTCCTAGGCTAGTGCAGGCAAGGCAGGCACCTTACCTCCAGCGCCACTGCCTGGCCACCAAATTATTAAAATTTTAATACATTTTTAATTTAAACATTGTATTGCAAAGTTGTTCAAAATTGAGTTTCAGATCTCTCATGAATGTTTCCCACCACTAATGACCATTTTCTTCTCACCCTTCCCTACTACACTCTCTCTTTCTCTCTCTTAGACATAAATTACAAATACATAAAATTGATCGCAATATATTCAAAGAATAAAAGGGTAGAAAATGCAGATTATTTAGATGACTATTAACTGATATGCTATCCAATTTGTTACATTCCTATACATACCCTGACATGTTACTTGATTCATAATGTACAAATGAAGATATGCCTGGATTCAAATGTAAAATAATATTACAGAATAGTTTTGAGAGTCTGAAATTTATTCTCAATCCTTTACATCTATAGAAGATTGGGATCACAGAATATTTAGGTTCATATACTGCCCTTTTAAATATTGTATTGGGGAATATCTTCAATGTTCCTAATAATCTTTGAAAACATTTTAATGAATGTCTATATTTTTTCATTCATTCATCAACCACTTAGAAAATGTCTCTATGCCACGTTGTATACTGTATTCTAAATTGTAAAAGACAACAGATAAAGTCTCTACTCACTTGAAACTTATATATCAAAACTATAATTTATATGGGCAATACCACTGGCTAGCTAACTCAGCATTCATTTTTCACCTCCTGTCTACTTCTCTAAACGAGACTAGAAATAAATACTTATGCTTTTAACTTCTCTTCAGTTAGGGCTAGAAGTGTAATCCAATGAATACCCCTGTTAGTGGTAGCAGTTTTGCATATAAATCTATAATGGAACAGTTACAAGTAGGACAATAGCCTGCCTAGTGGACCTTACTACTTGGTGTACTAGTGACTAAAGACTATTGTTTTACAGTTAATAAACTTTTTTTTTTTGGTCTCTGTGTCAAACCAGCAGCACTCAGGTTACTTCTGGCTCTAGGCTCAGAGAATGCTCCTGGCAGGCTCGGGGGACCATATGTGATGCGGAAATTCGAACCACCGTCCTTCTGCATGCAAGGCAAAAGCCCTACCTAATAAACTTTTATATAAAGTGTATATAACCTGCAAATAGATTGGAGTGATTGTTTTCTCTCTCTCTTTTTTTTATTTGGGGGGTGGGTCACACCCATCAATGCTCAGGGGTTACTCCTGACTCTACGCTCAGAAATCGACCCCTGGCAGGCTCTGGGGACCTTAGGGGATGCCAGGATTGGAACCACTGTGCTTCTGCATGCAAGGCAAACACCTTACCTCCATGCTATCTCTCTGGCCCATGTTTTCTCTTAAATGTACTTTTCTTTCTTTTTGAACATGGAGCCTGTACTTAATCTATTCAGAAGGTATGCATTTTTCTTAGAAAATTATTTTCAACAGAAGCAAATAACCTGATTACTAGATGTACAGGGTTACATAAAAGAGCATAAATAATATATCCCCATTTAAATACAGAAGAATATGCTCAAGGAATTTCAATGTAGTCTTTTTTTTTGCCAGTAAAAAGTTTTTACTGCAATAACCATAAGGTAATATTTTCATTCTTCATCCATCTCACACCAAATAGTCAACCTCTACTTGAGTTGAATCACTGGCCCAGAAAACCTAGACAACTTGAGTAGAATCACTGGTGTAGAAAAGCTAGACAACTGGCTTGCATGTGACTGCAAAGCAGACAGAAGGAGCCGAGCAGTGTCTATGTGATGACTCACTGAAGTCCAGTCAAGTGTAAAATCAAGTTAGAAATGGAATTATTCCAAGAGGAAGGATTTCTAGAAAGTGTGTTTACTTAATGGTGGTGAAAACTTTAATCCCTTCTCAAAATATTGCCATTGTCCTTCACATTTAATATAACTGTGGATTGTCTCTTTCTCTGAATCAATGATTTTGAAAATACAGACAGGTGAATCTGGGTCGAATAGGGCTTACTTTTGTTGTCATCTCTAGCCTCTCTCTTTTCCTTATAGTTTATGTAATGGCTTATTTTCCCACCAGAAGGCTTGTACCTATTCTGTATGCCAAAACCTTTGTTTATCTTTCAGCTGCTGAGTAATTACACCTCTGAAGGCTTCCAATGCTCATTTATAGAGGTTTTCATATACTAAATACGGCCATCACTTTATCGCTGCAAAAATAATTTTGTAATTGGACTTTCAACCAATAAATTCAGTCTGTGACACTGAATTTTGGCAGTCATTATGTGAATTCCAGTGATGGCTTATGTAAAAATCTGATTTGCCTTTAATAAAGTTATGATACAAACACTGATAAAACTTCTTAAGATATTATGTGAAGTTGAAAAATTCTGGTTTATCTGAGAAATTCTGGTTGAATCTAAAAGATCGTACTTCAGTGCCCTTATCAGAAGTCCAGCCAACACTTTCTTTTTTGTTGTTGTTTTGTTTTGGTTTTTCTATGTGGGGGGCCACACCTAGCGGCTCTCAGGGGTTATTCCTTGATCTGTGGACAGAAATTGCTCCTGGCTCAGGGGACCATATTGGATGACCCGAGATCAAACCAGCATTTAACCTGGGTCAGCTACATGCACAAAGCAATTGCTCTACCACTGTGCTACCACTCAGGCCCCAGCCAACACTTTCTTGATACATCAGTCAGAAGATTTTTCTGGAGAAATTTATTCCTTTTTAAATGTCAGTTTGTTTTCTAAGTTCAATAGAGCAACTGCCAATATATTTAAACAGAACAAAAGTGAGTATCTTTAAATGTAATATTTTAAGTTTGTATAGTTCTCACTGAGCATTTCACTTTCTCACTTTCCAAAGGAAGAAACTGAGGTACACTGAATGTATTAGCATGTTATTTCACTCTTTAATAAATAAAAATTCTGATTTTCCAGTCCAGTACCTCTGCATTCTTTTCTTTTTTTTTTTTTTTTTTTGGTTTTGGGCCACACCCAGTGACGCTCAGGGGTTACTCCTGGCTATGCGCTCAGAAGTCACTCCTGGCAGGCAAGGGGGACCATATGGGAACCGGGGGATCGAACCGTGGTCCGTCCTAGGCAAGGCAGCAGGCACCTTACCTCCTGCGCCACCTCCCGGCTCCCTGCATTCTTTTCTTAACAGTCACAATTTAATAATAATTATATTGTTGTTTGAAGACCAAAACTAGTCTTTTTCAGAGCTTACTACTTTCAGAGTACTCAAGGATCATTCCAGTGGTACTCAGGGAACCATATGTAGTACTAGGAATTGGAAATAAGTTAGTGCTATGCAAAGTAAGGGCTTGCACTTTTTCTTTTTTGCTTATCTGTTGCTTTTATTTATTTTTGTTACTAAAAATAACTAAAATATAGAATAAAGGAGTGATTCTGTAATGCAGAATAGAGTAATTTTATAATGCAGTAATGCCTAAGCAAAATAAATTCAAGCTTCTAGTTTTATCACTTAATGTTAATAGAAGGTAAAACTAATGGTCTTTAACTCGGTGCAAATTTATAGAACAGTTGGTAAAGTATAAGTAAATATATGTAAAATGAATCTAAAAGATATTCAATATATATTTTTTTGGTTTTGCGATCACACCTGGTGGCACTCAGGGGTTACTCCTGTCTCTGCACTCAGAAATTACTCCTGGCAGGCTCAGAGAACCATGCATGCTGCCAGCGATTAAACCTGGTTTTCCACATGCAAGGCAAATACTCTACCCACTGTGCTATGGCTCTGGATCCAATATCTAATATTCTATATGAAAACCTAATGGATAACTGACTCTGAATTTGAAAGATTGCACCTTTTATGTAGTTGCCTGATAATATTGTTTGTTTATTTTTGGTTTTTGGGCCACACCCAGTGACACTCAGGGGTTACTCCTGGCTATGTGCTCAGAAGTCACTCCTGGCTTGGGGGACCATATGGGGAACCGGGGGATTGAACTGTGGTCCGTCCTAGGCTAGCACAGGAAAGGCAGGCACCTTACCTCCAGCGCCACCACCCGGCCCCCTATTGTTATTTTTTAATCTCACTGAATATTGTTCATATTCTGTACCCACTACAGCTAAAGAAATTACATGTACTTTGTGGCTACCTTCTGTTTAATACACTTGAGCAATTAAAAAAAAAGTTCTTTTGTTTTGATTTTTTTTTTTGGATACACCGGTGATGCTCAGGGGTTATTCCTGGCTATGTGCTCAGAAATTGCTCCTGGCTAGGGGAACCATATGGGACACCAAGAGATCAAACCGTGTCTGTCGTGGATCAGCCATGTGCAAGGCAAACACCCTACTACTGCACCAGCTCTCTGGCCTCCCAAAATAAAAAAGTATTGACAAATAAAATACTACCAAAAATTAAAAAATAAATGTGCTGTTTTCTTTGTTAACTATTATAAAAATACAAACAACATTTACAAAGGTATTTAAAAGAGTATACTTCTTAGATTATCAAATCTATAGTCAGTAAAATGGAAATAATATCATCATTATTTCTGTAGTTGTTTTAGAGATATATAAAGTGTCAATTTAGTGTATTGTGTAGATGGTAATATTAATTCTAACATTAATATTATATTGTATAATATAATTCTGAAGTATGTGGAAGCCTCCCAAAAGCTGAATATTAAGAAAATTTTTTACTTTCATTTTTACTGACACTTAATAATTAAACTTTATAATGTTGGTTATGTTGTGACTATATGTAGTTTTTTAATTTAACATAAAGTGTAAAATGTGTACATAATATACTTAAGATTCTACAGTACAAGAAGAATCCCAAAAATTATATTAGCTTTGGGATCAATTAATTGATATATTTAGTCATTCACTGAATGGTTTACTGCAGGGGTCCTCAAACTTTTTAAACAGAGGGCCAGTTCACTGTCCCTCAGATCGTTGGAGGCCAGACTATAGTAAAAAAAAAAGCTACAAACAAATTCCTATGCACACTGCATATATCTTATTTTGAAGTGAAGAAACAAAATGGGAACAAACACAGTATGAGGATCACTGGTTTACTGAGTTTTATTTAAGTTGTTTTGTTGCTAGTTGAGTGTCGATTGTTATTGGTTTTGTTTGTTAACCTTGGGTGGCTTCTATGTTAATTTGATTTTAAATTTGGTGCATTCATTTTAGGGAGTCAGTTTTGAAAATTTAGAGGGATTACTTGATTACATATGCAGCCTCATGCTCCATTGGATGTGGCCTCAAAACAAAACAAAAAAACAAAAATGTAAAAACATTATTTTATTGATACTGTTAAATTTTTTTGATATAGCAAGGCAATAGTAAGCAAGAATATATATTTTACCTGTATTCTTGAAACTTGTAAAGATGGGGAAGCTATATTATTAAAATTGTTATAAATTGTAGTTGAGATTAGAGCAGCAAAAAAAAAAGACATGTAATTCCATATTGATATTTCCTCTAGTCATAAAAGTAAAGGACACATCCTGAGGAATGGCTTGTGGAGCCTATGGAGATGAAGGTGAAATAGGGAAAGAGAAAATTTAGTGCAGAGATGCTTATTCAAAGAACCTGTGACTGGACACTGCTCAGCAAGTGTATGTGTATAAGTAGAGAAGAATATTTTTTATTGTTAGTCTCAAAGTGTACGTAATCACTAAGGATTTGAGTATTTCTAACTTGATGTAATAACTATAAAAGTATATTTAGGGTTTTTTAAGGAGGTGATTCAGCAAATAAGGTACAACATACAACATAATAAAATTCCTATTCTGCAAAGATCATGTAGGATTTTTATGGGATTGAGAAGAGACATGAGAGGACTATATCTGCTATTTTTTTAGAAAATCATAGAACCTTGCAAAGTATAAAAGATAGAAGAAGACTAGGGTGATTGTTAGATTTCAATAAATTGCACGATTGTTTATAATCCCACCTTAATTTTTTGTTTTTGTTTATTGGGTTTCTTTTTTGTGTGTGTGCATGTGTTTCACACCTGGCAGGAGTTAGTTCAGGCTCTGCACTCAGGAATAATTCCTGGTAGTGCTCAGGGAACCACATTGGATGCTGGGGGATTGAACCCAGATTGGCCACATGCAACCCATTGTAAAACAAGTGCCTCAATTGCTGTGCTATCACTCCAGCCCCCAATCTCACTGGTCTTACATTAAATGACCATTGGTAATATATTATTAATAATTATATGGAAGATTTTGAATAATATTATAATGATTCAGTGAAATAAAATTCATGTAACTATGTCTCCTCTTAAAATGATTTTATAAGAATTAAATCTGATTTTTTTGCATAGCTCAGTGTTTAAAACTTAATATCTTAGGTCCATATTAAAATATATTATATTATCTTTATATATAACATATGTATATGTAAAACCAAATATTCCTTCTCAATCTATTCTCTTTGCTACCAGTCTTACACAACTAGTCTTATAGGATCTATACATGAATACATGCAGACAGCTTATAAATAATTTTATGTAAATTATGCTAGGAGGATAATTTTACGACCTGCTTTTCAAACTCAATTTGTAAGCAAGGTATTTTCTTGTCAACAAGACACATAGCATCTCCACTTTAATGATTGCATAGTAATCTATTGCAAGGACTGACCTGAATTTAATAATTTCCTTTTTGATGAACATGTGTGTTGCTTCCAATTTTCCCCTGTTATGCCAGACCAGAATTAATATTACTCTACATAAATCTTTTTTAGCCTTGTCTCATTATCTCCTTAGATAAATTTCTAAATACATTCAGTTACTTGCTGTAAACATTGACATTTCAATATATGTATTTATTTTTTTGCCCTTGAAAATCTTTGAAGCAACTTGATCTTAATCACTTTTGGAGATAAAACCTCTTTCACCATCATTTAGTCAAGTCTGAATAAGTGCATTTTTATTCTTCTTATTTTTTATCCATTTTCATATATCACACAATATGTTCAGATGTTAGAACTTTTTTTACTCTTTACATGTGTTTTAAAAACTGAAATTTTGTTCTTGATATTTCTACCCCATTTCAGCATATTCATGTCATTTTAGGGATTCATTGGAAGATATAAAGTCATTAATTATTCCAAACGTATTTAAGTGCTATTATTAATTATTATTCTGTAAGACTTTGTAAGTATCTTTTATCTTTTTTTTCTTTTTTCTTCTTTCTTTTGGTTTTTGGGTCACACCCGAAAGTACTCAGGAGTTACTCCCGGCTCTATGCTCAGAAATCACTCCTGGCAGGCTCAGAGGACTACATGGGATATGGGGTTTGAACCACCGACCTTCTGCATGCAAAGCAAATGCCTTACCTTCATGCTATCTCTTTGGCCCCGTATCTTTTTATCTTAATTTTACTTTAGTGTATAGAGAATTTTCAGGTAATGTTCAGGAAGCATTGGTGCCACTTTAAACCATACTGGGCCTACTAAAATGTGTGACTATATATTAAGACATGAATATGGAGTGTCATAAGCAGCATCCTGGAATAGGTTGATCAGCGCTGGGAGTAGTGCTGGGAAAGTTGTGGCAGAGGAATGTGGTAATAGGGATCAAACTTGATCTTGCATATGCAAATCATGAGATGCCCCCAAGCAGTATACTATCTTACAAGCTCTTGGAGTCTTTTAAATTCTGGTATAACATAGACGATTAATGGTACAATTGCAATGAATGTCATAAAACATTATTTTAGGGGCCAGAGCAATAGTGCAGCAGTAGGGTGTTTGCCTTGCACTCTGCTGACCCAGGATGGACCTCAGTTCCATCCCTTCATCCCATATGGTCCCCCAAACCAGGAGCAATTTCTGAGCGCATAGCTAAGAGTAACCCCTGAGCACCATTGGGTGTGCACCCAAAACAAAAAAACAACAAAAAATGTGAAAACATTATTTTATTGATACTGTTACATTTTATTGATATTTATATGCAGAGTCCTGTTGTCCTAAAGATTAAAATTGTTCACAAATGTTCTGTAATCTTTAAAATAATAATTGGGGCCGGGCAGTGGCGCTGGAGGTAAGGTGCCTGCCTTACCTGGGCTAACCTAGGACGGACCGAGGTTCGATCCTCCGGTTCTCCATATGGTTCCCCGTGCTTGCCAGGAGCGACTTCTGAGCGAATAGCCAGGAGTAACCCCTGAGTGTCACCTGGTGTGGCCCAAAAAAACAAAAATAAAAAACCAAAAAAAAAATAATTGTTTATTTATAAAAATTATTTTAGTATATTTAAACATGGAGGTCTACAAAGTTGCTCATAATTCAATTCTTTCTGTCATCCCATGCTCCAACACCAATCCCACCACTAGTATAACATACCCTTCACTTTTTTCACCAGTTTCCCAACTATCCCAAGCCTACCTCTTTAGCAAGCAAGTAATAATGTCCTTTATATTGCTTGCTACAACTAAACGGTAATGGAATTACCAAAAAGAACTTCAGTTAAAAATTCTGATTTTTAATCTCACATTAGGGTTATAAAGTTATTATTAGAAGGCTTACTATGTTGTTTTGTTGCTAGTTGAGTGTTGATTGTTACTAGTTTTGTCAACCTTGGATGGCTTTAATGCTAATTTTTTTTTTGGTTTTTGGGCCACACCCAGTGACGCTCAAGGGTTACTCCTGGCTATTCGCTCAGAAGTCGCTCCTGGCAGGCACGGGGGACCATATGGGGAACAGGGGGATCAAACTGCAGTCCGTCCTAGGTTAGCGCTGACACCTTATCTCCAGCGCCACCGCCCAGCCCCTAAATGCTAATATGATATCAAATTTGGTGCATTTGTATTAGGGAGTCAGTATTGAAAAATTTAGAGGTGTTACTTGATTGCATATGCAGCCTCAAGTTCTAGGTAATTCAAGGATCTGTGGAGATGGGCCAATAAGCAGTAATGATGCTGGCAGTGGGATGTGTCTGTTGCTGCCAGGCTTCTAGAAGTACAGATGGGTAAAGAGACACGCTTGTCCTTCCTCTGAGAAGACCCAAAATGATCAATCCCCAAAATAACATACTTGGAGTTTTTAGTCTGTTAGGTATCTCTGCAGAGATCACTGGCAAAATAGTGAAGATGGGTCATTGATGTGGCAATGGATGTGGGTTGTAGATGCAGCTGCTGATGCTTTGGCAGGGCAGAGAACTTGGTCCATCTATCAAAGAGCTCCCCAAATCTTTCAGTTGTGAGATTAATGTGCCCATACATTTTTCATGGCTTAGGTTATATCTCTCTAAAGAATAAAACAAGACTGATAAAGACCACAACCGGCCATGCTCTGCCTCTCCTCTCCTCTCTGCTGAGCCAAGCTATGGACCGGGACCCCAGTCTCTCGGTAAGATGGTCTCACCTGACCCACGTGGGACTGATCGAGCCGTTGTGATTGGGGATCCCAGAAACATAAAGACCACAACCGGCCATGCTCTGCCTCTCCTC
>PVKC010031036.1:0-14553 GCA_004027635.1 Crocidura indochinensis
AAAAAAAAAAAGAAATGAAGTGTCTTGTATTTGAGCCTGAACATTATAATTTTTGAATGAAGAAAGCAAGACTTATTCTTTGAGCTGCCTGTCTATATTATTGCCTATTTAAATTAAATGGTAGGGGATCACAGTTTCATTCACCTATCAAAGACAAGTATATACTAAATTTATAGTAAGGTTTTATATAGTTATTGGCAGGAGTGCTTTTCTAAAATTTTGTTAAAGAAGTTCTTTTAGATGGTAAAAATTATTTTATTTACTTTTTATATTAAGGCCTAGTGTATACATTTATACAAAGAGAATATGTGAAATGCATATATGTAGTGTCAAGTACCAATGAACTCATAAATGTTTTGCTTTTGTGAAACCACAGAAAATATATGTTTATACAGCAATTTGCAATCATAGTAAATTTCATTCCAAAATTAGAAAAAATAATTTAATAATAGAAATAATCATCAATAAAAATAGTACAATTCAGTGAATAATGAAATTGAAAATTGTAAAATTAAGGAATATTTCTAATAAATATGTTTTCTATAATTGTTTCTATAAATATTAAAATGTTTCTATATATTGACATTGTTTACTTTGAATCAAGGTAGGAAAATATTTTAATATAGAATAATTCACATTCACATACCAGTCTTGTGCAAGATCATGCAATTTATTCTCCATAACATTTCTATTTTTGTATATGTTTTTGAACATATAAAATACTGTTTGAAGAGTAAATAAATGTATTTTATTATCAAAGAGCTCCAGTTTAAAGCATTTTGATATACTATCAGAATGATCTCCCAAATTAAAGCCATACAATTTACTGAACGCTTGCTAGAAAAGAAACTTGAAACAATTATGATAATTTAATATTGAATTTTGATAAATCCATTAGAGTTAATGTGTCATCTGGTTTCTTATTATGATTATTACTGTGGTTATTTATAAATGCTTAAAATAAATTATATTTGATCATATAGTGAGATATTTCATACAATAGACAGAAGCCACTTTTTCTCCCCAAATACAATAATTTTATTGCAATCACTTCCCACTAACACTAAACCATATTTTTTGTTTATACAGGACTTCACATCTAGTTTTTGCCCTTCGCTTCTCCAAAATGTTAATTCTCTTTTATTTACACTTATTTATTTTTTTGTTTTGTTTTGTTTTCGGGTCACACCGGCAGTGCTCAGGGGTTACTCCTGGCTCCATGCTCAGAAATTGCTCCTGGCAGGCACAGGGGACCATGTGGGGCACCGGGATTCGAACCGATGACCTTTTGCATGAAAGGCAAACGCCTTACCTCCCTGCTATCTCCTGGGCCCCTTATTTACACTTATTAAATTAATAATCTTTATTCCCCAAAACAAGTGAACCTAGAAGAGTTGTATGAATTTTTGGACTCATATAGCATTCCGATGTTGAACCAAAATCATTTGAAATACCTGGACAGACCTTTCCTAGTGAGGAAATTCAAATGGTAATCAAAAGGCTTCCACAACAAAAGTCCAGGTTCAAATAGTTTCACAAGTGAATTCTTTCAAATAGTTAAAGAGCACTACCTGCCCATACTTTTCAGATTCATCCAGGAAACTGAAGATACAGAAAAACTCCTAAATTATTTCTATGAAGGTAATATCGCCCAGATACCAAAAGCAGAGACACACCAGATAAACAGAATTATGGATCAATATGCTTAGTGAACACATTTCTTAGATTCTTGGCAAAATATTTGAAAGAATTCAATTGTGTGGGGAATAAAGATTATCAATGTAATCACTGATTACTCTTGCAATTTCTGTAGTATATGTAATGACATCTCACCTTTCATATCACTTTTATTTAGTACCTTTTTCACTCTTTGTAAGTCTTTCTAATAGTTTATCAATCTTGATTATTATTTTTAATGCTTTCATTGATTTTTTATTTGTTTTCAAAGAAACAGCTCTTGCTTTCATTGATTTTTGGATTTTGGGAGGAGTGTCCAGTTCATTAATTTCTGCTTTATTTCTTTTACCTACTTCTACTTGCTTTCAGGTTGTTAGTAATTTTCTAATTTTTTAAAGTGTGACATTAAATAATCTATGTAAACCTATTTTTCTTCCTGAAGAAATGCTTATAAATTTTAGTAGTTTATAGTGCTCATATAGTTTTTATACTTAAAAAGTCTCTTAGTAAAACTTTTACTTTATCCTACAAATTCTGATACACTGTGTCTTTAGTTCTTCATTGTTTGAGTTTCATCTGCCACTTGTGCTACTGCAGGTTAACATGCCCTTATTTTATATGTTAATTATATATATCATTGTTTTCTTATATTATGCTAGAAAGTAGTTTCTCTTTCATTAAGTTTCATTTTTCATTATGCCAAATATTAAAGTACTTGGAAAAATGAAGCATCAGAATTTAAAATAGAACTTGAAACAAAGGAAGTAAGTTCTCAGAATATTATAAATACTACCAAAACATTTTAACTTGTTTCTCCTTTTGCTATCATAATCATTCCCAAAACAATAATAAACTTTTATAATTTCTCCCACTCCATTTTTTCTGCAACATAACTACAATATTTATCACTAAGTCTAGATTTATATTTTAAGTAGTCTTTTTTTCTGGTCATATTCTATATAAAATCATCTAATTGGGGCCGGGCGGTGGCACTGGAGGTAAGGTGCCTGCCTTGCCTGCGCTAGCCTAGGACGTACCGCGGTTCAATTCCCCGGTTTCCCATATGGTCCCAAGCCAGGAGCGACTTCTGAACGTATGGCCAGGAGTAACCCCTGAGCATCACCGGGTATGGCCCCAAAACAAAAACAAAAACAAAAGAAAAAAAATCATCTAATTGTCCCATAACATCTATATTTTCTTTTTTCTTTTTCTTTCTTTCTCTTTCTTCTTTTTCTTTCGGGGGGGGGGGGTCACACCCGGCAGTGCTCAGGAGTTACTCCTGGGTCCATGCTCAGAAATTGCTCCTGGCAGGCACAGGGGACCATATGGGGCACCGGGATTCGAACCGATGACCTTTTGCTTGAAAGGCAAACGCCTTACCTCCATGCTATCGCCCGGGCCCCCTTTCTTCTTTCTTTTTGTCTTTCTTCTTTCTTCCTACCTCTTTGATCTTTTTCTTTGCTTTCTTCTTTCTTTATATTTCTTTCTTTTTCTTCCTTTCTTTTCTTTTCTTTCTTTCTTCTTTCTTTTCTTCCTTTTTCTTTCCTATCTTCCTTCCTTTCTTTTTTCTCCCTTCAATCTTTCTTTTTTCTTCCTTCCTTCCTTCTTTTTTCCTTCCTTCTTTCTTTCTTCTTTTCTTTCTTTCTTTCTCATCTTTCAATCCACCTTTTATTTAGATGTTATGATTGCCAATAATGTTAATTATTTTTCAGATTTATTAATCTAAATATCATAGTCAGTGCTTATTTTTCAGTGCCTTTTTACTAGAATGTCTAGGATCTCCACCACAGTAGTTACATTCACTGAGAAATTTCAGTTCTTTCAAATTTCAGGATTAATTACAATCAATTATTTAAAAGTTTCCTTACTATGTTTACCTTACACTTATTAAAATCTTCCCTCTCTCTTACTTACTTTGCCTATACAGAAGTGAATTCTATCTTTTCTTATATATCCAGTCAAGTTCCATTACTTAATGTACAAAATTTATTTAGTCATTCACCTAGTTTGGGACATTTGAGTTGTTATGAGATCTTGTCTTCTATAATTAGTGTTGCAGTAAACAAAGAGTGTGATTGCCTTTTATGAATTAATCTTTTTGGGTTCTTGGGTGTTGTGTGATTAAGTGTAATTACTGGGTGACATGGTAGTTCCAATGCTAATATTTTTAATATTTCATATTGTTTTCTCTAGAATCTGATCTTGATATCATTCTTCCAAACTCTGAAAAAGAGTACATTTTTTCTTATCCATTTTTCTTATCCATTTTGTTTGTTATCTGTCTGTGATGATAAATTAATGTGTGGTGCTATATCATTATTTTAAAATTCACATATATCTGACAAGGTATAAAAAATATTTTTTCATATTCCTATTAGTTATTTAGTAAAGCTTATTTAAGCAGTTATTTGTTAAAGAATATTTGAGTTTATTAGAAGTGTTGACAATTACAAATAATGCTGTCATAAATATAGGATTACAATAAATAATAGTCTCTGTATCCTTTGGAAAAATGTCTTGAAATTATTATTAATGTATCTTAAGTTACATTGAGTGAGGGACAAGATTTTTCTACAACTTATGGTGTTCAGAATGTATTCTTAGCTCTGTGCTCAGATCTTGGTGATGCATGCATGTGTTGTTGGGGATCAACCCTATGTTGACCAATGGAAGAAAAGCACCCCAAAGTTTGTATTATTTACAAGCAAAATATATAATAAATGTGTTATGAGAAGGGTTCACTCGGTAATTAATATAATTTAAGTAGAAAGAAAGAAGCTATGTCAAAGGAATTTTGAAAATTTCTAAAATGTAGTAGAAAAAACAAGTTAAGGAAGTCTGGACTTGTAAAATGGAGCATAGCACTGCTGATATATTGATTTAAATTATTGAGACCATATCAGACCTTTGATCTAAAAAGTATATTAATTTTGTTTTATCTAAATCACTATGAAAATAAGGATTTGTTGCATTTGCAAAAATAATGCTCATATAGAGTTCAATATTTATAAGAGGGAGACCTATATTTTTAAGAAACATAAAAGTGTGAAACTGGCTTTCTAATTGGGAGTGTGCAGAAGTTTACTGCTCAGGAACATAATAGAAAATCTATAGGTGAATTTGAACAGATTTTCAAAGACTGTTAGTAGCTATTAGTAGAAAATGAAATTTTAGTATTTGTCAATGAGAATGTAAAAATATAGAAGAGCATTGTGAAGAAAAATATAGCATTCTAGAGTAAGACTAAGCCACTATAAAATAAACATATAACTTTATGGATGTTATTAGTTTTCTGATGAAATTCTAGAAAGAACTAGGTCAAATATTTTGAAAACCATAGAAATTATTTTTATAAATATCTATTTAAGCACCATGATTGCAAGCAAGTTGTGTTTCAGTCATAAACAATATTCCCTCTTTCATCAGTGTAACATTCCCACCACCAATGACCCACCTCCTCCCCTGTATCTACCTGTATTTGTGACAAGTAGATATTCTTTAACATTGTCATTATTTATTAATTTAAGATTATCATTCTTTAACATTGTCATGCTAGTGAATATAATAGTTATTTCCTGAATAGCATTCACCACTCTTTATGGTGAGCTTCATAGTGTGAATCTACTCTTTGATCCTTCCAGGACTTAAGTATATTTTTCTGAACTTTATTACAGTAATGTCTTTCATTTATCTTAAAATCCATAGATCAGTAAGACTATACTGTATCTATCTCCCTCTCTGACGTATTTCACTCAATATTATAGATTCCATGTACATCCATGTATAAGAAAATTTCATAGCTTCATCTCTCCTGACTGCTGCATAGTATTCTATATGTGCATACATCACATTTTCTTTAGCTATTTGTCTTTTGAAAGGCTTTTTGGTTGTTTCAAGAGACTGGCTATAGTAAATAACACTGCAATAAATATAGGTTTGTGAAATGGATTTTTGAATTTTATTTTGTGTTCCTAGGTTATATTTCTAGGAGTGGAATAGGTGGATCATATGGAAGTTTAATTTCCAGTTTTCTGAAAATCTCTATATTGTTTTACACAAAGGTTTGATTAGATGTCATTTCCACCAGCAGTGAATGAGAGTTCCTTTCTCTCCACATCCTCGCCAACACTGATTGTTCTTGTTCTTTGTGATATGTGCCAGTCTATGTTGTCTAATATGGTGCCTAATTGTCATTTTGACTTGCATGATTAGTGATATGGAACATTTTTTCATGTGTATTTTGGCCATTTGTATTCCTTCTTTGAAGAACTGTCTGTTTATTTCTTCTCCCCATATTTTCATGGGGTTATATGCTTTTTTCTTATTAAGTTCTGTTAGAACCTTGTATATTTTAATATTAGCCACATGTCTGATGGGAATTGGTTGAATAGTTTCTCTCATTCTGTGGGTGGCTTTTGTAATTTAGACACTATTCCTTTGATGTGCAGAAGCTTCTCAGCTTAATATAGTCCCATCTGTTTGGAGAGTGCTTTTTCCTCCTTGAAGATGTCTTTAGTCTCAATGTCATATAGTGTTTTACCTAAGTGAAGCTCTTTAGCAGAGTCTTTAGGGTTTTATAAATATATTATCATGTTATCTAAAAACAGTGAGATCTTTTGACTTCTACCTTACCTATATGGATGCACTAGATATCTTTTTCTTGCTTAATATCTATAGCAACTTCTTCCAGTACTATGTGGAATAGGAATGGCGAGGAGGGCAGCCTTGTCTTCTACCAGATTTTAGGGGAGAGGCTTTTTGTTTATTTCCATTAATAATAATATTTGCCATTGGGTTGTGGTAGATGGCCTTGACTATATTGAGAAAAGGTCCTTTCATTCCCATCTTGATGAGGATTTTTATCAAGAATGTGTGTTGGATCTTATCAAATACTTTCACTACATCTATTCATATTATCATATGTTTTTTGTTTTTCTTTTTGTGGATATGGTGTATTATGTTGATTTAGTTATGGATGTTAAAATATCCTGGCACTCCTGGGTAAAAACCTGCTTGGTCATTGTGGATGACCTTTTTGATGATGTATTATATAATTCTATTTCCATAATTTTGTTGAGAATTTTTGCATCTGTATTCATCAGGGTTATTGGTCTATAATTTTCTTTTTTGACAGCATCTCTATCTGGTTTTGTTATCAAGGTGATGTTAGCTTCATAGAAACCATTTGAAAGTGTTACTGTTTCTTCAATTTTATGGAAAAGATTTAAAAGGATTGGTAGAATTTTTTCTTGAAAGGTTGGAAAGAACTCATTATTGAACCCATCTGAGCCTGGGCTTTTGTTTTTGGGAATACTTTTGATCACCATTTTAATTTCCTCAATAATGATGGAGCTATTTAGATATGTTTAGATATCCTTATTTAACTATGGAAGGTTATAACAAGAGTTCAAGAATTTGTCCATTTCTGGCATGTTTTGTTCTGATCTTTCATGGGATAAAGTTTATCAAAGTAGTCTCTGATTTCCCTTTGAATACTTTCAATATCTGTAGTGATCTACTCCTTTTCATTTCTAATCTTGTTTATTAAGTTTCCCTCTCAATTTGTTTGTGCATTTTGCCAGTGGTTTATCAATCTTGTTTATTTTTTCAAAGAACCAATTTTTGTTAATCTCTTGGATTGTTTCTGGATTTCCATTTCATTGATTTCTGCTCTAATATATGTTATTTCCTTCTGCCTACCTATTTTTGGTTCCATTCATTGATCATTTTCCAATATTATACGCTGTGATTTTAAGCTATTCAGGTAGGCCCCTTCTTCCTTCCTGGTGTCTGCTTGCAAGGCTATAAATTTTCCTCTCAGTACCACTTTTGCTGTGTCCCATGAATTCTGATAATTTGTGTCTTTATTGTAATTTGTTTCCAAGAATGTTTTTATTTCATCTCTGACCCACTGGTTCTTCAGTAATAAGCTGATTAATTTCCTAGCATTAAAGTTTTTCTTATGTGTCCTTTGTAGTTCACATCTAATTTCAGTGCCTTGTGATCAGCAAAGGTAGTCCGCATGATTTCTTGTTTCTTGATTTTATGGAGATATGTTTTTTGGGCCAAAATGTTGTCTCTCTGGAGAATGATCCATGTGCATTGGAGAAGAATGTGTATTCATGTTTTGGAGGATGGAGTGCCCTTTATATATATAGTGTATATATATATATGTATATATATATATATATATATACTTCCGTTTTTCTTTTCAGAGCTAGTAAATTTTTGTTGGGTTTCAGTCTGATTGACCTATCAAGGGGTCACAGGGCAGTGTTGAGGTCTCTAATAATTATTGTGCTATTATTGATATCTTTTTTCAGATTCGCCAACAATTGTTTAAATACTTTGCTGGTTTCTCATTGGGTGCATAAATGTTTAGAGTGTGATGTCTTCCTGTTGTATATATCCCTTGATTAGTAAAAAATGTCCATCTTTGTCACTTAAAATTTTACTGAGTCAATTGTCTGTGTCATCCAATATTAGTATGGCCACTACAGATTTCTAAGGGTGTGTATCCTTGAATTATTTTCCTCCAGTCTTTGATTTTGATTCTATGTTTGTTTTGACTATTTAGGTGTATTTCTTGTAGGCAGCAGAAGTTAGACTCAGATTTTGATCCATTTAGCCACTCTCTGTCTCTTAACATGTGCATTTAGTCCATCGACATTGAGAGACATAATTGTCATGGAATTTAGTGCCATCTTTGTTTAGAAGTTTGGTGAGTTTGTTGGTATTGTCTTAAAGTAGAACTTTTAGTTTTTTTTTTAAGGCTGGTTTTGAGTCTGCAAATTTTCTGAGTTATTGTTTATCCATGAAATTATGTATACTTCCTTCAAACTTGAAACTGAGTCTTGCTGGGTGCAGTATTCTAGGCAAAGCATTTATTTTGTTGAGTTTCATCACTATATTCTACCACTGCCTTCTGGCCTTGAGGGTTTCTTGTGACAGGTTTGCTATAAATCTTAAGGATACTCCCTTGAATGTAATTTCTCTTTTTGATCTTGTTGCTTTTAGTATTCTATCCCTATCTGTGGGATTTGTCATTGTGACTAGGATGTGTCTTGGAGTGCTTTTCATTGAGTTTTTTTTTTTTAGCTAGTACTCTTTGGGAATGCAGGTTTTGGTTGCATATAGTCTTTAGCTCTGGTAGTTTCTCTGTAATGATGTCCTTGACTGTTGATTCTTCCTGGGGATTTTCTTCCTGGTTCTCTGGGACTCCAGTGATTCTTAAATTGTTTCTGTTGAGCTTGTTTCTGTTAAGCTTATCAAAGACTTCTATTTTCATCTGTTTGCATTATTTGAGCAATGTATCCATTGTTTGATCATTTGCTTCAAGGCTTTTATCCCAATGTCTTCTGCTCTATTACTTTGTTAAGCATCTCATCTTCCAACTCACTGTTTCTATCCTCAGCTGCTATTAACCTGTTTGTGAGGATTTCCATTGAGGTTTTCAAGTGATCTACTGATTTTTTCAGACGTGCTACTTCACTTTGGATTTTTTTTTGTCTTCATATCCTCTTGATTCTTATTAGTGTCAGGCAACTTTATATATGTTTTCTTTGAATTCTGTGAACATCCTCCATATTTCTTCTCTAGACTCATATCTGAATGATTAACTATGCAGTTGGCCACTTTTGGGTTATCAGAGTTGCCATCTTCATTCTCTATGCATGGTCTTGGCCTGCATTGTTTACCCACTGTCACACTTGTATTGTGCATTTTTCTACATTTTATGTTGGTATTCATCAGCTAGGTGATGCCTGGTGCATGAAACCGGTCCACCTTTTGTAGGCTGGATGACTCACTTCCAGAGAAGACCTCAGTGAAGAATGCCTAAGAGGATCACAAAATGTCAGACTGAAGCAAAGCAGAGAAAAGGTCCAAGATAGAAATTATATTTTAAGTAGTATTAAGGAACACAATTAAAATTGTTAGCAGAATATAGGTGAGAGCAGAATAAAGTTTGATATTTAACTAAAATTTACCAGGTGAATGATTTGAAGGTAAAGAGCATTTTTATTTTTAAAATAAGATGCAAATTGATAAATATAAGTTATGGGGTAGAATTGTTATAGGTACACAACTCTTGATGATTTTAAAATAACTCAGCCTACTCATGTATTTAAAAGTAAACTTAAATAATAACTATAATAAAATTATAAAAAGTCAAGAACTTGTTATTAACTAAAATATAAAAGAAGAATATATTTTTGGAGAATGAGTCACATTCAGTGGTGATCAGGAGTTACTTTTTGTTCTGCACACATATCCCTCTTTGCAAGCTTAGGGAATATGGAATGCCAGAGACAGAACCATGGTTGGCTGCATGCAAGGCAAATGCCCCAATCACTGGGATATCACCTTGGTACCAAAATATGTTTTTATACAAGATTCTTAGAAGAAATTAGTGGTGTGACACATATCTCATAGTCTTCAAAAAGAAAAATTAAAAAGCATAGACTCTATGCCATAGAGAAAGACTGATGTAGGAAAGTTCTGTAAAGAAACTACTTATCAATCACAGTGAAATTCCATGACATGGGGGCTGGAGAGATAGCATGGAAGTAATGTGTTTGCCTTTCATGCACAAGGTCAGTGGTTCGAATCCCAGCATCCCAGATGGTCCCCTGTGCCTGCCAGGAGTGATTTCTGAGCATATAGCCAGAATTAATCCCTGAGTGCTGCCAGGTGTGACCCAAAAACAAAACAAAACAAAACAAAAAATTTCATTACATGGAAGGACACATAAAGGTATTAAAATTTTTATGTCTGAAATATTCCAGATTGTAAAATAACTAAATAAACAGAGCATATAAGAAGACTGATAGAAGGACAAGAGAAATTTAAAAAAAAAGAAAGGCTAGAAACATTGCTTAACATACTGAGCATATGCTTTGCATTTAGATCTGAATTCTGTTCCTCATGATGCACACTCCTTTTAACACATTTAGGAGTGACTCCCAATCCTTTCATAAGATCCCAGTATCTCAATAAAATAAATTATTAAAAAGAAATTGATCCAAAAAGACTTGAAAAATATTAATCTGCTTTTCTGTGAAATTAACTGATTATCAGAGTAAAACCTGTGTGCTTTACATGAAAATAGCAATAATATTATTTTCATGAATATGATGATATATCAAAGCAGATACATAAAATAACAATCTTATATATAAGGAGACTAAAATACATTACCCTGTAATGTATTTTAATTCTATTAAAATACTTATTAACTATGATAAAATAACATGTGGTAAATAAGTTAAAATTGGGTGCATTTCATATGTTTTAAAGCATTCCATAGAAGCATCAATTTTAGGCACTAATGGAAATTCTGGAATTAAAAAATTTAGTCTGTGAAATAAAAATGTTTCTGCTTTATTTAATAGTGGGTTGGTTTGAACACCACAGGAAAAAATAGCAGTAAATATCACAGAAAGCAACAGTAGACATCTAAACAAAAACAGGGAAAGTATAAAAATTTAAAAATTGAACAAAATTTTATTGAATATTTAATGCTCTGAGTTAAATGCTATGAAGAAGAGAAATTGGAATGATGACATATTAGTTTTAAAATGTGAAGAAAATTATTTATTCAAAAATCTAAACTTCTCTTTTGAAAGGGTGTCACACTTGCCTATCTCAGGGTTAGTCTTATATTTCTGATCAGGGATTGTTACCTGGTAGTGCTCATGGATGATGTGTAGCATCAACTATTGAAGCTTGGTTAGTTCCCTGCAAAGCAAACACTTTAAGCCCTGTTCTATCTCTCCCACCAACTGCCTCATGTTTCTCTAACAATCATAAAATATTCAAATTAATGATTTCCTCTAAAATTAAAGTTAAAGTATAAATGCAGACAGTGTGAAAACAAGTGTATAATACTCAAAGGGATTGAAAAATTAGAGAGAAAATAAATTTTTATTAGATATATTGCAAACTTGGCCTGAATACATTACAGTACTGGAATGTATACTTTATATATGTGATTTACTGGATTTGATCCCCTGCACCTTGGGGTGTGATGTCTTACATTAATAAATGCTCCTCACAGAACCTTCACCACACACACATTATGCAAATTTAATAAATTAACCTGAATTTTAATTCAAGGCAAGAAAAATAAAGTATTTATACAGATACATTCTGTATATATACAGAATTTTATTATATAAAATGCACACTTAAATATTTGTTTTAAGAATAAAAATATTAAGAAATGTTCAGATAGTTACATACATAAATGCTAAAACAAAATATATATAGATAAAAACATTTAATTTTATTTAGAAAATTAGTTACACAAAATAGCAAAGTCCATAATTAAAACATTAATTATAGTTTAATTTTTCTAAACTTAATAGATTGTTTAACCCAAAATAATGATACTTTGAAAAATTTATGTCATTAATTGCTATGAGAAAGTTAAAAAATGCTTACATAGAAATAAATGGGACACTGTTTTTCACTTAGAAAATTAATAATGACTAAAGCAACAAAATGTGATTATAAAATGAACATATAGTTTCGCTTTCTTAATGTTTTCTAAACTTAATGGATTTTTTAATTAAAAATAAAAAATTTTATTCTGAAAAATTGACTACAGTAATAAAAATGCAATAAAAAATACTAGTATTTTTTGAAGTATGCACAGATAATTCTCAATGTGGATTAAAGATACCAAATATAATTCCCATATTAATTACTTAAATTATTAAGATATATAGAAAGCCAAAATGTTAGCAAATGAAATACCATAGAATATAACAAAGAAATGTTAATGGGGAAAAATAAGAATGGAGATAAGAAAAGAAAAACAATCAGGGCTGTAGAGATAGCGTGGAGATAAAGCATTTGCCTGTCACACAGAAGGTCACTGGTTTGAATTCCGGCATCCCATGTGGTCCCCAGAGCCTGCCAGGAGCGATTTCTGAGCATAGAGCAAGGAGGAACCCCGAGCGCCGCCAGGTATGACCCAAAAACCAAAACAAAAAAAGAAAAGAAAAAAGAAAAAACAAATCAACCAAACAAATATCAATGAGCCCAACAGTAAAAAAAAAAAAATTACTGTTTTAATATTTAGAAATTATCATGTTACCATTTCTTTTTGACATGATAATAAATAGCATTCTTTGTGACAAAAACTATGCTAAGGCACAAGTAATTTGTTCTAATCTACCAGCACTTTGGTGTAGAATATATAATTCATAAATATATTTTATATCATATATCCTGGATATTGTCATTTCCTTCAAAATAATGTACTTCATTCCTCACTTTCATTATATTAGAAAAGGAAAATGACAATCCTATTTGGTATATTACTGAAGAGAAATCTTCTAGGCACTAAATGCAGATTTCTGAATGAACAAATAAATTTTTGTGAAACTATGATTTTTACCCTTTTTCATACTATGTAGCTGGTATTTTTTAACAGGACTAGTTGTCAATATTTGAGTATAGGGGTCAAAAAGAGCAATTAGGTCATGTACATTGCATATGGCTAGTCCAAGTTTCTTGCACAGTATTTCATAAGGTGCCTGAGGACAACAGGATAATTCAACTAAAGTTCACAGCCTAAAGTAATCCCTGAACACTACTAGGTGTTTCCCCGTTAAAAAAATAAATATTTGGGTATAAAAATGTGCTTAGACTCTATTACACAAAAAGATTATAGCTCCATCTGACCTAAGTATCTAACACTGTAAATACAGATTTGTTAGACAAATACAGGCTATTGTGCAAGGACAAAAACAAATGCTTAGAAATTTAAAACATGTATGTTTAAGTTTGATATTTTATTTTGATCTTATGAACCAACTATTACAACATATTATAATAAAGTATGTCTCTAATTGTTCTTCATTTAAGCACATTGAATCTAAGGATTTCCTCAAATATACCATGCAGTGATGGGTCATAAACATATTTCTCTTTATAACCTGGTCCATATTATCTCTCTCTGTCTCTTTATGTATTTGTTTCTGTCTCTTTCTTTTTGTTTTTGTTTTTGTTTTTGTTTTTGGGCCACACCCGGTGATGCTTAGGGGTTACTCTTGGCTATTCACTCAGAAGTCGCTCCTGACAGGCACTGGGGACCATATGGGGAACCGGGGGATCGAACCACGGTCCGTCCTAGGTTAGTGCAGGCAAGGCTGGCACCTTACCTCCAGTGCCACCGCCTGGCCCCCTTGTTTCTGTCTCTTTCTCTTTCTAATTCTATGTATTATATTCTCAGCTCTAAGATTCCCAACTTTTTGTCATTTATGTTTGTTATGTATTAAATAACATAATTCCTTTTTGAAATGAACTTGTGCTACACTTTCTGATTGTCATTTGAATTTGAGCTCTGCAACATGCCTTATTTGTGTGTGTTTTGTTGTTGTTGTTATTTGTTCTTATTTAGGTCTATGCCTGTCTGTGCTCAGGGATTACTCATGGTTCAGAATTTGGGAAATACCCTCAGAGGAGTTTGAGGGACCACTGGGGTGCCAGGGTTCCAAATTGTGTCAATTTCATACAAGTTAAGTTCCTAACTGGCTCTCTATATCTCTGATCCCAATATTTCATTTTCATTTTTTTTCCTCTGGGAGTACTATATAAGATATTTTCAGTCATTTTCAGTCATTCAGTCAGCCTCATGGAATTATTCTGTCAATAAGATCAGTACACCCCAACAAGAACTATTGATTGACAAGACTAAGCAATATAAGGATGGTGTCGGAAGCTATTCACCAATCAGCAAAAGCATATGCTAAAGTTTTATGGAAATTATAGTTAAAAAGTAAACAGAAATAAAGTGATTCTGAAATGTCAACAGAACTTTATGAAATTGGCACATAGACTTTAATGTAATGTATTTTAAATGCAATA
>PVKC010031037.1:0-14339 GCA_004027635.1 Crocidura indochinensis
GAAGTCGCTCCTGGCAGGCATGGGGGACCATATGGGAACCGGGGGATCGAACCGTGGTCCGTCCTAGGCAAGGCAGTAGGCACCTTACCTCCTGCGCCACCTCCCGGCTCCCTGTAACTTTTGTTTTTACTATAGTCTGATCCTCCAATGATCTGAGAGACAGTGAACTGGGCCCCTGTTTAAAAAGTTTGAAGACTCCTGGGAGGAATGATGTGCTTAGTGGGAGATTTAGAATATTTTGTATACAGCTTTAAGTTGATGTTATGTGTCACATATGTATATATTGCTGGGCTTTGAACCTATCAAAGGTTTAGGAAAGTCAAAGAATTGAGATTGCAACCAAAGCGGGTGGAAGATGGGGTTAAATGTTTTTTTCCTGTTCAGTTCTGTCAGTACTTTGTATATCTTAGATATTAGCCCCTTACCTAATGGGTATTGGGTGAATCTTTCTCCCATTCTGTGGGTGGCCTTTCCTTTGAAATGCAGAAGCTTCTCAGTTTAATGTAGTCCCATTTATTTATCTCTGTATTCATTTGTTTGGACAGTGGTGTTTTCTCCTTGAAGAGACCTTTAGTCACATTGGTTTATGGACTATTTCGCTTACTTTTTCTTTTATATGCTTTATGATTTCAGGTCATCAGATCAAGGTCTTTAATCCATTGTGACTATATCTTTGTGCATGGTGTTAGATGGAGGTCCAAGTTCGCTTTTTTGCATGTGGCTGACTAGTTGTCCCAAAACCTCTTGTCGAAGACCCTTTCTTTGCTCCATTTTGCATTTTTGCCCCTTGGTCAAGGATTAATTGATTTTATGTTTGGGGACATTCTCTGAATATTCAAGTCTATTCCACTGATCTGAGAGTCTATCTTTATCCCAATACCATGCTGTTTTAATGACTATTGCTTTGTAATGCAATTTAAAGTTAGGGAAAGTGGTGCCTTCCATCTTCTCTTTTCTGAGTTGTTTAGTTATGAAACCCAATTATGAGCATATTTGTAAATTTGATGCTTAAATAAAAATATTTTTCAAATAAAGATGGCAGGAAGGAAGTTTGGGGATGGCTAATGGCTGAGTATAGGAGCATTGTGATGGAAGTTGTCACTGGTAGTAGGGTTTGGTGTTGGAATATATTCATGAAATTCAACTATCAATAATTTTATTAAACACAGTTATTTAATGAAATTTAAAAATATGTTTAAGTAGGTAGAAGAGAAAGGAGTTTATTTGCACAGACCAAGAGTCCAGGTAACTCTGGAAACTTGGTTCTGAGCAAAGGATCCACTCTGTTTTTATGTCTTCAAAAGCAAACAAGCAAGCATGCAAACAAGTTTATGCAAGCAGAATTGTAATTAAGGCTGATGTAGCTTTGAAGAACAAAGGATATTGCACTGTTTTTGCTTCAGTTTTCATACTCTAGTGACTTGGGTGCCTCTATATCCATAAATCTTCTCTACCTAGTTTTCACTTCTTCTTGTGACCACCATCTTGTTGTTCCTCTCTTTGATGTTCCTTAGTCCTTGTTAGCTATTTTTCACTCTCCAGTTTCCCTTAGTTTCCCTCATACCGGGTTAAATATATGACATTCAATGTTTCCTGCCCCACTAGAGTCAGCTGCTTTAGGACTCATTCAGAAACTAATTTGTTTTTGTTTGGGGGTCACATTTGGCAGTGTTCAGTCATGCTCCTTAAATACTGTACTACCATTCGGCCTTCCGTTTAATGACATCCGGGTCACTCTACTGAGGAAAATGGGATCTCAGTAATGTGTTGACATTTTACTCTCTGATAACATTTTACATAACCATATACAGTTTTAAGATCAGGGTTTACATTCTAAGTATTTATTTCCTGAACTTGCAAACGTTAGTAATATTAACAGATGTGCTTTTTTTATAATAGAAGCTTAAGTGATTTCACCTAAACCACTTGTTTACTGCAGTGTTGGCATACAACTATCCAATGCCACTGCTTTCCAAAATCTTCATATTCTGAGCAGCAGTGTACAGCCTGTTAACATTTTTTTCTCATATTTCAACTCCATGTAAAGAAGCATTATTGTCCTCTCTTTCTCTCACATCTATGTCTCTCTTGTCACATACTGCAGACTTCTGACCTTCATGTCCATTAGAAAACAAATATTTTTACTTTGTTCAACATATTTAATAAATGCTTGAAAAACTGGTTTTATTTTTTATATATTTTACATCTTATTTTATAAATGATCCTAAAAACTAGATCTTATAAGATACTGTTTTTATCAGATAAAAACAACCTATTTCGTAATATAATTTTGTTTTTGTTTTTTGTTTGTTTGTTTGTTTTGGGGGACCACACCGGTGCTCAGGTGTTACTCCTGGCTGTCTGCTCAGAAATAGCTTCTGGCAGGCACGGGTGACCATATGGGACACCGGGATTTGAACCAGCCATCTTTCGTCCTGGAACGACTGCTTGAAGGCAAATGCCGCTGTGCTCTCTCTCCAGCCCCCTCATAATATAATTTTAAAGTGAGCCATGCCTAGACATAAACGTGTATTTAAGGCATAACATTATAGTTTATAATACCTTTCAAAAGAAGCATTTATATTTGGCTAAGCTATTATTCCATATTTTCTAAAGCTTATGGTTATTTGAAAATCACATTGTTTTAACTATATTGTTTAGCCTGTATCAGAGTAGTTAAAAAAAAACAAAAAAGAGGTCAGTGTGGGGTCTTGAATGAAGTGTAGCAATTAGTTCGCCAGCATCACATGGAGGGCCCCCAAATCACTAGTGCGGCTCAAAAAATCCTCAGGACCTGTGCAGCACTGAATCTTCAAGTCCCTGAAGTGAAACATTGCATAGGTTGCCTGAGGATCACTTCTGGATGCACAGTTCTCCTGATAAGAATTTGGGAGACAACCCCTGTGCCACACATACACATACACATACAAATACACACAAATTTTTTTGTATACCCTGCCTTAGCAGCATATTTCTTTATAGATGAAAACTGAAAATCTTTGTTGAGGTATAGAATTTGGGGGGAAGAAGGAGGCCACAACACCCAAGTCATACTTGGGGAACTGCAACAAGAATCAGGCTCATGTAAGGAATGCACCCAACCTGGTCAACTCTCACTGCTGCCCAGAGGAATAGGTTTAATAATATAATCTGTTAACTTAGAAAAAGAATATGTAAAAGTGTCTTTTTTTGTTGTTGTTGTTTTTGGGTCACACCCGACAGTGCTCAGGGGTTACTCCTGGCTCCATGCTCAGAAATTGCTCCTGGCAGGCACGGGGGACCATATGGGGCACCGGGATTCGAACCGATGACCTTTTGCATGAAAGACAAACACCTTACCTCCATGCAATCTCCCGGCCCCGTAAAAGTGTCTTAACATACTATTTAAGCATATCAAACATAAACTTAAATAGACTTTAATAAATTCTTCATCAGGCTGTCATGTTTATTGTGGCTTAAGAAATTTGTTATTAAATGCTAAAACAGACATTATTATTAATTGTATTACTGTTTTACATTTAACTTTCTCTCCCTCTTTCTGATTCTAAAATATCTAAATTCAGGTGCACAATCATAGAGTCAAACCTCAGAGCTTACACAGGATCTTTTCTTGTTTTTAATAAATATTCTTTATTTATGCCTGTCCCAGAAATAGGATAGTAGACTCTAAATCTGTAGCAATATTCATGTACTCAGAAAATCCTTAAAACTTACACTTTGGGAAATATACAGAGACTTTTCTTAGTGTAGTAGAACAAAATAATTTAGTAGAACAAATTTGTTAACTCACAATGCCTTCAATATATATAAAGAAAGTAAAATGCATGTATGATACCTGATCCCAAGGATTATTACAGTTTCTTTTTTTTGGTTTTTGGGCCACACCCAGTGACGCTCAGGGATTACTCCTGGCTATTCGCTCAGAAGTCGCTCCTGGCAGGCACAGGGGACCATATGGGGAACCGGGGGATCGAACCGCGGTCCGACCTAGGTTAGCACAAGGCAAGGCAGGCACCTTACCTTTAGCGCCACTGCCCGGCCCCCAGAATTTTATTTAGTTCCTCTCCTTGAGTTTTTTTTTTTTTTCAGTTCTTCCAAAGGAAATACATTTCTGTAGCATTTTTTCATTCATTGGTAAAGTTATTGTGAAAAATACCATTATTGGACTTCGCAACACACTCATATGAGTGACTCAACTCATATTTTCTGAGGTCCAATTTCTCTGTAAAGTAGAATTTCAAATGATTTCTTTCTCTAAATTCCAGGCTGGTACTGGAGTATACCAATCAATAGGCTCAATATTCCATAAAATGTTTCTGGGTAGGTCCTGTTCTGGGTTCATTTTGCAAGTGAAGAAAGGCTGAGAGAAGCTGACCAGTTTATTCCAAGTGTACAGCTAGAAAATGAGGACTGTAGCCCTCAAAGTTCTTAGTGCTTTCCACAGTTGTGCTCCTGGCATTGTCAGGTTGAGTCTTACGTTTGAAAGCCACAGACTGATAGCAGCCTGGCTTCTAGTTCCCTAGATAACAGTAGCATCCCCAAAGTTGTGGCAGCAAAATTATCTTCAGTCAGTACCAAATATTCTTTCACAGGTAGACTTGTTCAAAGTGGTGAGTTAAATAGCTATGTTATTCTAGAACTAAATTCGTATGAGAATATTTATCAGTGTTACTCTTTTTTCTGAATAGTGCCTATTTGAAATTCTCCATAGCAAACCTTTTTTGGGAATTTTTAAAAAGGTGGTTTTCATCTTCTGTCTTCCCGTTTCTGAAGACTAGCAAGGACATTGTTCTCTTTGGAAAGCTCCTATAATTATTCCTAGAGAAGGAGAATATTACACAACAGAACACTTTTATGTGGAAACTATCATGTATACCACAAGGTAAAGTCAGCAGTGATTTTCAACCACATATCCCTGGACCAACACTGCTCTTTGCACAAGCCTAGAAAGATAGAAAGAGCACTTTACCGTAATGCAAATTAACTTCTACTCTGTGAACTAAAAGTTCAGACATTACCAGTTGTCATGTGCAAAAAGATTCAAAATCTACTCTAGGCTAAGCCATCTGACTACTGTAGTTAATTCTAAAATCATCGCAATGATCTTAAGTTTCTCGGGTCTCTTTTACAGACTGAAGGATGAACCTCTCCAATATGTCCAGAACAGACCTTTGCAAAATAGATAACTTTGCTACATCAGTTATTTAAAGGTCAATCGAGGGTTACTACTCCCTTAACTACCAATAGGAATAAAGATTGAAACTATTAAATGTAATTTTTAGAGTTTAGGTGACATGTTTATAATAGTTTCAGTATTTATAGTTTAATGTGCCTGGTTACCACCCTTCACCACCACCAAGTGCTCAAGACAACCAATGTCCCTGTGTCATTCTCAGTCTATTCTCATTTTTTATTATTATTCCCTTCTTGCTTGGTATTCAAGTTTCATAATCCAGGATTAAGTGCTTTTAACATTTGATACTATGATTTAAGATTTTTTTATTGGAAAGGCTAGAGGGACAGTTCAGTGGTTAAGGTACTTGCTTTGCATGCTGCCAACATAGGTTCAATCACTAGCATTTCATATGATTTCTCAATCACTGCTAGGATTCATCTCTAAGCATAGAACCAGGAGTAAGGCCTGAATGCAACTTGTGTGTGTGGCCCAAAAATTAATTTTTTAATTTAGAAATTTATATGACAGGACACACACTTCATTACAGATCATTTGATTTTCATCATGAGTCGCTCTCTCTAAATGAAAAGGAAAGAGACTTTCCTTCCTTCCTTTCTTCTTGAAGTCCCAGATTCGAAATCCATTCCTTATAGCTCAGCACATGTGTGTATATATATATTTGCCCATTGACTTTAGCATTTCTTTGCAGGCAAGTTCTTCATATATATATAGCTGAAATTTGTTCTACTTCCTACTAATCTATCTATTAACTTGCTAAATATAATGTTAATTTTATTACAGTGTAAGCCTGAGAATTTAGAAAAAAAAATCTCTGAGGAAAATCTTTTGCCCACCCCTCCCTAAAGGAGGGATTCTCACTGATTTATTCATGGGCTCTGGCTTTCTATTTTCATTTGAGGTGGGAGAGACATGTATGTATTATAATCTGATTCCATTTTCTCCCTTACCCTTGAAGATTGCATCAGTTTTCCATGTCATAAGTTGTTCATTTTATTTAGGAATTTTAACTTTTTGCCTGCTTCTTCAGCTCTGGCATTTCCCATTGTAGAACTTGATATAGAAGCACAGCAATAAGCTCAGCCGGTGCTTTTCTTACCAGCACTGTGAAGAATAACAAAGTCCTGAATTAGTCAACATAAAGTAGATGCTTTCTGTCCTGCAATACTCACCTTTTTTTCCCCTTTCCCCAGAAGAAATTGCTAAGTACATGTTTCTTGTGACTGCATTTACAAACTTCATAGCCACTTGTCCAGAAGTAGAATGTTTGTACTTTTGTCTTCTCCCACCCCTATAGAATAAGGATGAAATTTCCAACCCTTCCTCACTGTCCCATCTCTATCCCCAATTTGCATTCTATTCCTGATTTTTCCAGAGGTCCAAATTTAATAACATCTCTGAAGTAAAACTTTCCAAGTTTTATGCCTTTATTATGTTTGTTTCTTCATCACTAAAGCTGTTGGGAATTTAAATTTGAACACTTAAAATTGTTGTAAACTATTTCTTACATATACATTATATGAAGTAAAATGGTTTGAACAATAAGTTTTGTGATAATGATACCAACAAGCACAATAAAAAGAATAAATTTTTATAAAAATCATCGCCTTCATGTGAGAAGCTGGTGGAATTATTCAGAGTGACAAGGAGCTGGAATCATATAGTATTCTTCAAGACTATAAGAAATCTGCTCATTGGGCTAGAGTGATAACACAGTGTGGAGGCATTTGCCTTCCATGTGGCACCATGATTCAATCTCTGGCATCCTATATGGTTCCCTGAGCCTTACTGGCATGGTTTCTAGCATAGAGCCAATAGTAATGCTTAAATGCCACCAGGTATGGCCCCAAAGCAAAATAAGAACAAAAGGAATCTGGCCATTTAAGATCCAGAATATCTATTTAGATATGTAGCAAAAAGGTCTTTACAGTACAGTTTCAATTTCAGTTAAAACTATTTCTGCAATACAGCTAAAATTTAATTTTTTTCTTTAATTCCATGTGAAGCATTTGAATTACTGTATAGTTTAAAAGACTCAGTATTAGCTCCTGCTATAAAATAACAAAGTCTTGGGGCTAGAGAGATAGTATAAGGAAATACAGTCTTGCATGTTTGATCCCTGGTACCACATATAGTCCCTAGAGTAAGGCTGGTTGTGGCCTCCAGTTACCCCCAAAACAGAAATAAAATGGCTAAGTTTGGCAAAATTCGGAGCTTTTTTTTTTTTTTTTTTTTGGTTTTTGGGTCATACCTGGCAGTGCTCAGAGGTTACTCCCGGGTCTATGCTCAGAAATTGCCCCCGGCAGGCACATGGGACCATATAGGATGCTGGGATTCGAACCACCATCCTTCTGCATGAAAGGCAAACACCTTATCCATGCTATCTCTCCGGCCCATCTTTTTTTTTAAAAAAATTTAGATTGTTTAATGTAAATACCTTTCTTTAGAAAGTAGAAAGAAAATGAACTATGATGGTTATGAACATTTTAAATAATCTTCAAAGACCTAAGAGACATACAAGGAATAATGTTAAAAACAAAATGAAATTAGAACAAAAGGTGATAGAGAGATAGCACAATGGTTGGGTGTTGCCTTGCACGCTGCCGAAACAGGACTGACAGTGGTTTGATTCCTGGCATCCTTATGGTCTCCCAAGTCTACCAGGAGCGATTTCTGAGTGCAGAGCCAGGAGTAGCCCCTTAGAGTACTGAATATGACTCAAAAACTAAAAAAAAAAGAAAAAGAAAAAAAGGAAGGAAGGAAGTGAGGGAGGAATGGAGGGAGGGAGGGAGAGAGGAAATAGAAATAATAGTATAAGCCTTGATGGGAAGATTTAAAAGTAAAGATTTTCTTAGAAAACCCAAGATATTTTAAATAACATTAATACAATTTCAATTGACACCTTTGTATACATCCTTATATACTAGACTTGTTTGATTCTGATTTTGTTTTATCATTCTATATAATATAATACCATTGGCTTTTCTTCTATTTTCAGGTAGCCTTTTTGAAAATGTAACAGTGGAGCTAGCATTGATCTCCTTGGTGGACAAATCTTCACACTGCACTGGAGATCAGGCCTCCTGAATTCATCCTAGAGGGAATGATTACAGAGAGAGGAACCGACCTATGGAAGGAGAGCATCGCACTGAAGCTTTGCATTTGCTTATTTCTGGATGGTTTCTAAAAGAAACAGTTGACTTTGAGACCTTAAAAAACCAAGGCCGCTTATATCCACTTATTCCTTCAGTAGCAGTATTTCTAACAACAGAGTCTTAAAGGAAGAAAGAGAAAAGAGACATAGAGATAAATGTCTGCCATAGAGGCAAGCAGGGTAGAGACAGGGGAAAGTGGGAAGGAAATGGGGACATTGGTGCTAGGGGAAAAAATGCACTGGAAAAGGTATGGGAATTCGACATTGTATGACTGAAGCTCAGTCATGACAACTTTGTAACTATCTCATGTTGATTTAAGCAATTTATTTTATTAAGACATTTTTTTAAAACATGAAATTTTGAACAGAACAAAAGAAAAAAGACCATGGAAAGGGCTACAATAGCAGGTTGTTGGCTTTTAAGATGAATATAGAAGTTAAGTCTGTTTTTTTACAATTAGGTAACAACCTTTAATGACCTAGACCAGAAGACAGAAAAACTCTTCGCACCAGTCTTGTTGTTGGTTTTGTTTTGTTTTGTTTTGTTTTGTTTTGTTTTGCGGTGGTTGTTCCAGTGAAGGGGAATTTCAGATCTATTACTCAGAAAAACTATTATCTTCACACCTACATTTGCTCTTTGGGAAGCTACTTTTTTGGAGGGTGAGGGGGTTTGGGTCACACAAGGCAGTGCTCGGGAGATACTCCTGGCTCCATGCTCAGAAATTGCTCCTGACAGGCACAGGGGAACTGATGACCTTCTGCATGAAAGGCAAACGCCTTACCTCCATGCTATCTCTCCAGCCCAGGGGCTACTTATTTTATAAGCCAGACTTATTTTCCAAGTCTGTAAAAGGAAGGGATAAAGTTTGCCCTACATAGTAGAAAAGGAATATTTTTTCTGCTCATTTTTAAAATAATAATTTATTTATGCACCATGGTTACAAAAATGTTCATAATTGGGTTTCAGTCATTGAATGAACATCACCCTTCACCAGTGTAACTTTTTCCTGCCACCTGTGTTCCCCATTTCTCTCCTCCCTCACCCCCTATCTGTCTGTGGGACAAATATTCTATTTCTTTTTCATACTATCATTGTTATGGTAGTGCAGTTATTTCTCTAACTGCATTCACCACTCTTTGTGGTAAGCTTCATATCACAACTAGTCCTTTGGCTCACACAAGATGATAGACTTTAATGCTGAACTATATAATGCCAAATACCTTTGCCCCAACCACCAAAAAACAATTGCTGGGTTTTCTATTTCTTAATGTCTCTTATCAGCATCATCACTTGGCTTTATGATCTGGATAATTTTCATGATTTCTTCATCCTTGTAGTCTAACCAAAATACATTCATTTTATTTTATTTTATTTTATTTTTTGGGTCACACCTGGCAGTGCTTCAGGGGTCACTCCTGGCTCTACACTCAGAAATCGCCCCTGGCAGGCACGGTGGACCATATGGGATGCCCGGATTCGAACCACCGCCTTCTGGACACAAGGCAAACGCCTTACCTTCATGCTATCTCTCCAGCCCCCAAAATACACACATTTTCTAGAGAGCCGCAATGTCTGAAGACATTTATGATTACTGCCTCCGAAGACAGTGCCTCTAATGATACCCGGGTGGAGAGTATAGGAATGTGACTAAGTATACTGTACTGTTCTGAAAGGTATTTAGTGTGTAAGTCCCAAATGACATCATAAATATGTATTATTTTGAACTAAAAAACCATAAAAATCTGCTTCTAGTTAAATAACTCGAAATAAAGATTTCCTTTTGATAACACAATGGAATATTATGCAGCCATCAGGAAAGATGAAGTCATGAAATTTTCTTATATATGGATGGACATGGAATCTGTTATGCTGAGTGAAATAAGTCAGAGGGAGAGAGATAGATACAGAATAGTTTCACTCATCTATGGATTTTAAGAAAAATAGAAGACATTTTTGCAATAATTCTCAGAGACAAAGAAGAGGGCTGGAAGTTCCAGCTCATGACATTTTGATGATGGTTCCTCCTTGGGAACCTCTGATTAAATAGATGTCTGAGAAGTGAGAATCCCTTAGTCTTCCATAGTCATTATAAAACCTCTGAAACTTTCTGATATGTAAACTGACCCTTGGTACAGTTATTTACGCAAATAAATTAATATTTAATGAGAACCTTTGGTAGAAATACTTTTTATATGTATATAAGGACCACCCACCTAGGTGAATGGGGGACCCAGAACAACTGCCTGTGATGCTTGATCTCATACAGCATGGTCTTGATAGTTTGATTCTCTAATCAGAGCTACATGCCACCAGGGCCTAACCTATCAGCTGGGTTGATGGCATATGGTGTGAGTGATGATGATGATCTACTGGTATAAATTACAGTAGTCGAAGAAGTCTCCCAATAAATGTGCCTGGAGTTGCCTATGTCAGATGCCACAGAATTTATCATAGACCTTAAGTGATCCTTATGATTTGGAAACACGTGGGAATTAGAGTTTTGAAGCAGTAATGTCCTTTTGTCTCATCGGGGATGGAATACAACTTGACAACAATCTTTTGTTTTGGAGTTTTCTGATTTAAACTCAAAGTTCAAATGTAGTGGTTAACATTGCAAGGGCTAGAACCACACTTCATAACTTTTTTTTGGGGGGGGGGCACACCCAGTTACGCTCAGGGGTTACTCCTGGCTATGCGCTCAGAAGTCGCCCCTGGCCTGGGGGACCATATAGGGTACCAGGGGATCGAACCGAGGTCCGTCCAAGGTTAGCACAGGTAAGGCAGGCACCTTACCTCCAGCGCCACCACCCGGCCCCCAGACTTCATAACTTTAAATGTCACCTGTTATTTAAATTAACTGTCAACTGTGTATTCAGAAGGTAGTTTTTTTTATGGAGTAAAAATGCCTCTCCCTATAATTTATTAATATTAAATGAATGTTACAGCATACATAGTGTTTTGATTAACACTAGTATATGGTGTGTAACACATTTTAGCTATAATTATTATGATTAACCTATGAGTTTGTCCTCTGTCATTCCTGCTACTAGTTACATATGGAATTTATTTTGTAAGATTCTAAAAATAGAAATATGATGAAATTAGATGTATTAGATCAGTGGTCCTCAAACTACGGCCTGCGGGCCACATACTGTATTTATTCCCATTTTGTTTCTTCACTTCAAAATAAGATTTATGCAGTGTGCATAGGAATTTGTTTGTAGTTTTTGTATTTACTATAGCCTGCCTCCAACAATCTGAGGGACAGTGAACTGGCCCCCTGTTTAAAAAGTTTGAGGACCCCTGCATTAGATGAACTGAGAAGAATAAAAGGTCTGTTGTTGCTAAACAAGATTTCAGTTACTTCCGATTTCAAAGAACTATCAGTTTTTTTTTTCTTTGTTTTGGTGGAGTTATTTTTGTTTTGTTTTTAGCCATGCTCCATGATGCTTAGATTCCAGGTTTTTTCCTCAGAGATCATTGTTGGCAGGTTTAGGGGACCATATGGGTTACCAGGAATTGAATCCAGATTGGCTTTGAGCAAGGCAAGTTCTCTACCTGATGTACTCTCATTCTGGTTCCAGAGAACTTTAATAATTTTGACCAAATAACTTTGTCCTTCTTTTTCCTATTCTGTTTTTAATTATTTTTAAGGCAATCAGTTTTCTAGGCCAATCAAGGATACATTCTCTTCCATCTTCAATCAGTTTTGATTTGACTTCGTGTTGGATGATACATTCAAAATTTTCCACAGACCTTATAAAATGAGAAATTTTACTCCTCTTCTTTAAGTAGAAAATCTTCTGCAAAAAAATCTTTAAATTAGCAAAAGAATCCAACCCAGAAGTGTCTAAGCTCCCTCAGCTCAAAGCCAGAATCCCTGAACATGGTCAGATTAGCTTACAAACAACTTCTCCCCCCAAATCTTGTAGGGACCATTAAGTGGTATTGTATTAACTGCATTCAGTTTCCATCACCACGTGGATCCTGAGCATCATAGGATTTAGCACTGAAGGTACATGACTACCCCCAGTGTGGACCTCATAAATTCCAGCACCTGTGTGCATTTGCTTTGCAAATGCTGGGTGTGACCCCCCCCCCTCACACTCCCAAAAAAAGATTAAGAGGAAACAACTAATATCTTGGGACTAAAGGTAAAATACAATGTGCAAAATAATCATCTAGAGACAAAAACTGAATTAATACAAGACTGAAAAAAGATTTCCAAAAAAGTATTTAGCCCTTTTTATGAAGCATATGGCTTCATAAATTTGATGCAGGTCTAGTCAGCATCTTTTTTCAATAATTTATATTTTACTTTTTCTTTACAATTCTGGTTTTATTGGATTATACCTTCTGAATTGAACAATATAAACAGTTTATGAGTTTGTTTTATGTCCTTCCTCTTTCTTGAACTGGTTTGGAATCTTTGTGTAGAATAGCACTTTGTCTCATTAATTCCAAGGATGATAATGCGCAGGATTTCATTGTCTAGTTAGTAGAAGCTGTGTTCTCTCATTGCCCTTTTTGAAGCCTTATCCTTTTGAAACTTTAATTTATTGGAGCAGAGAAAGCGCTGGTTTCTACTTATGCTGAAAGAAAACTATGGTAGAAAATAATAACTTGTTACAACATAAAGGTTATTTTTATTATATCGCTCTAGAACTTTCCTGAAACAAAAGAAAGATACTAGAATAAGTATAAAACCATTTTGCTGCGCTTTCTGTTAGCTTTTCAAAAAGTGTTTAAATTACATTTAGCTGTAGATTGGCCCTTCTGCTTTCTTAGTTTTATGGAGACAGTGTCTCTTCCAGTTTAGCATCAGGGATGTGCAAAGAAGCATTTCTGCAACTCTTAGTCAAGTATCATTGCCAAAACAGTGTAGGTGGGAAGTACCAGGAAAGAACTGGCTGATAGCACTTCTTCACCTGGGAAAATACTGCCAAACAATGTACAAAAGAAAAATATTCAACTATTTACCAAATATATATATATATAATAAATGTTCAGATAACTCCATCTTTGAACTTCTTAACTTTTACTATTTTTCTATTTAGTGCTATTTACAATGTCTGAGGTGTGTACTTTGGCAAAGTGCTTTGTTACATAATTCCTCTATTAAAACACATTAGAAAAATCTCACAGATTCAGAATACTTTCAATAATAGAATAAAGTCTGAATTTCTTCTTCTGAGCATGCTAAGATTTTGTATGTCTTTGTATGTATCAATCTCGTGGATAGTCCCAAATTTCATGATCTGCTCCTTAAATCAAAAGTAGAATTAATTTTAAGATCTTGAGGGTGTGAGGGCAGAGTGATAGCACTGTAGTAGAGCATTTGCTTTGCATGTTGCCAATCCAGGATGGACCCAGGTTCAATCACCAGCATACCATATGGTCCCCCAAGTCTTCCAGGAGTGATTTCTGAGCACAGAGTCAGGAGTAACTCCTAAGCACTACTGGGTGTGACCCAAAAACAAACCAAAAAAAAATCTTGAAAGTAAGAATGAATATGATTGGTGGAGAACAGCAACAGGAATAAATAACTTGTGTTAGACAAGTTCAAATTACAGTACAGTTTGTAAAGTGAAAAATTCTTTAGGTTTTGCTAGCTTTGGACTCGAGAGCCATCTCACAAAGACTGCGAAGAGATGAACCAGTAATGCAAAATACAAAGGATTTTATTTTAAAATACCACCATGCTGGAGCCACACCTCTTGTAGGTGTTGACCCCGGCCCAACTTACATTCTTACTTTCATACCCAGTTTAGAGAATTTTAGAATAAGCTAGGTGACCATTGTGTAGATTAGCTACACGTTGCATCATTACTTATAGGGTGCTAGGTGATTGATTAGACCTAATAAGGACTTTTGGTGGTTGCAAGCAGGATGTAAACAAAATGTTGGTCTAGGGGTAGAAATTTGGGTGCCCACTAGATAGATTTATCACTTGAATTCCATTTGGGTGCCAGTAGGTCTTGGGTTCTAGA
>PVKC010031038.1:0-14647 GCA_004027635.1 Crocidura indochinensis
AAAGCAGTTGCTATACCTAGGAACAATCCTACTACATAAACTGAATCACTTACTACAATGCATGGCTCTGAAACATGTGCTAGTAAATAATATTAAGTAGCATGTTCTACTTATTGAGCAAGCTTGTAATTAGTATGCACTGTTGTGGTCAGTGAAGTACCAATCTATCACTGTTTCCTGATGATGACCTGTCAATGTAAAGCACAGATATAGGGGAGGAGCAAACAATAGAGGAAATCACAAAATGTGTCCTTTAAAAAAATCCCAGGCTTTTCCAGCAGGATAATGAGAGGAAATCTCTTCTGAAAATCAGATAGGACTCATTGAAGGGACTCACTGAGAGGTAGTATGCATTCTATTTCCTTTTTCAGAATTGGTAGCACTATTATTGTAGAATCATAACCTAACAAGGAAACTGCTGTGAGCCTTGTTTTAATGATAAGAGCAGCGATCAAGTCCAAATAGAACACAAATATGTGAGTTTGCTTGTTATGTAAATAAACCCATTCTAGAGGTAAAACCATCCATCAAAATCTCTGTATGGAGGCCCTATTATTGAGAGAAGATACAGAAAAGGCAAAGTGCTTTCTGTCTTTTGGGTGAAGAGAAATGTTATAAAAACAGTCTTTTAATCAATTATTATTAAAGGTAAGTCTTCTGGAATGGCTACTGGTGAAGGTCAGCCACTCTGCAATCTTTCCATAGGAATCATTGAAGCATTGACAGCTCTTAAATCAGAAAAAGTCTCCAACTTCCAGATTGTTTCTTAATTACAAATATAGGCAAGCTCCATTCAGAAAAGGAGATCTTAAAATGTTCCGGTTTCAAATGCACTAGATTGAAGAGACTGGGGAGGACCTCTTTCTTAATGTCAAGTGTCCCATGTCGTAAGATCTGGTGCAATATGTCTTAATTTATCAGTGAATTTCTGGACAAAGGCAAGATAAAGAACAATTTTGTTCATGACAACATTGAAAACAAAACAAAAGAAAACAAAAAACAAAAACATGTCCCAGTCTCAGTTGCTCATCGACTAAGTAAGTGTCTCTAGTTTTGTGCCACTGGGGAATCTAGATTGGGAAATTAGACTTCCATTTGACTGGAATGGGTTCTAGGTGCTTTAACCTAGGGAGCCTAATTAAAAAGGTGAAACCTCTGAGCCGGTATACTGAAAAGGAGTTGGGTGATAAGGTAAAACATCTAAGCTGGTAAAATGAGAGGGGGTTGAGTGAGAGATGTGATATTCTAACATCCATTGCTTATGCAAATTGCACCCCCAGAGGTTTATTGAAACTCGATCTATTTATGGTAAAAACAAACAAACAAACAAACAAAAACAAACAAACAAAAAAAACGGGCCTGAGCAATAGCGTGTTTGCCTTGCACGTGGCTGACCCAGGACCGACATTGGTTCAATCCCTGGCATTCCATATGGTCCCCAGAGCCAGGGGCAATTTCTGAGAGCATGGCCAGAAGTAACCCCTGAGTGTCACAGGATGTGGCCCCAAAAGCAAAACAAACAAACAACCCCCCCCAAAAAAAACCAAACCAGACTGTTGATAGTCCAGTCCTATACACTTCAAAAACCTAGTGCTCTGGTGAATGGAATCTGGAGGCAAGATGCACCCTATTTCTTCTAAGCTGTAAGAAATGTCTTGCAATGCCTAGTTATGTAGTAAAAATTTTAATTCAATTACAGAGACTTCCACTCCAGAGTCAAACATTCCTCAAACTTCCTGCTCTGAATTTCAAGGGTTAACAATGGATTTTCCTCCTTAAACTTAGCAATTAAAGCTATCAATGGATTAGCAGAAGCCTCAGAGTTTGTACTTCTGAAACTTCCTTCCCTGATATATTCTGATATGCCAGGCATAACATAAGGAAGTAACAAAATTTGAGCTGTGCTTTCACCTTTCTTCTTTTGTGCCTTTATTGAGGGGAGAGGGCACACCTTGTAACATTCAGAAATTGCCCCTGACTTGGGGAACCATATGAGATGCCAGGGGGTTGAACTGCAGTCCATCCTAGGTTATTGTATACAAGGCACATGCCCTATCACTTGTGCCACCACTCCAGCCCAGTTTTCATCTTTCTTAAAAGTCCAAACTGTGGGCATTGAAACAAGAACTATTATTTCTCCAACATGGTCAGAATTCATAATTTTCTGGTGAATAAAAATTTCTTTGAAGATTAACCTGCTTCTTCCTAAAATCATTCCTAAAGTTCCAGGAGGAACTGACCCTGTTATGCCAAATCTAAATTTTATAAGGGCACTGAGCTGATATTATGGTCAAATCTTTAGGGCAGGGTATATTAAGGCCACAGCTTCCTGAAGTGGCAGTCTTTTATGAGCTTATGCTGCAGAGTTCTCTCGATCTGGACGGGGAAGCTGAACTATTGGTGAAAAGTTCCATGATTTTGTGGAGTCAGGGATTGGATCTGGGCCCAATTTTCCAAGACAGGCTAATTAAGTCCTTGTCTCAAGGAAGTGGGACTGTGAACAAAAAGAATTGCATTCTACAGGTTTTTTGTGTGTTTGTTTGTTTTTGGTTTTTGGGTCACACCCAGCAGAGCTCAGGGGCCGCTCTTGGTTCTACACTCAGAAATTGCCCCCGGCAGGCTTGGGGGACCATATGGGATGCCAGGATTAGAACCACCGTCCTTCTACATGTAAGGCAAACACCTTATCTCCATGCTATCTCTCCAGCCCCAGTTTTTTTTTTCATAAATGTCCCTTTTTGCCACAGTTAAAGCATCTGAATTTAACTCACAAGACTGGTATTGGATCCCTCCCCCACGGTTTCAGGGAGATGATAAGGAGATGAAAAACAGTCTATTGCCCAATGAAATATTCTTTTGCCACACCTTGGACAAAATCCAGGTGGTCTCATTGGGCAGATGTCATTAATCTGATTCCCTGGAGTTTGCATCTGAATAGCGTATGTTGTTAAAGGTGCTGAGGTGGATGATTGTAAGTTCCAACATTTCTACAAGTATGTAGAAATCCTATGACATCTTCTTTCTCCCTAATGGGATGTAATATAGCCTGACAATTTCCATTGGCATTATCAAAGGCTAAGGTTTTTGTCAGTTGTTGTTGAGCTTCTGTATCTTTTATCTGCCTTCTAATAGCCTCTGTCAATTTCCTCAGAACGTTTGCTTAAGGCTCCATAGCTCCCTAAACAATCTTTGTATAATTAGCCTTGTATTCAGTTTCTATGTCAATTATTTCCCAAGCCTTCAATGCAAGTTCCCTGACGAGTTTCAAAACAGCATGGGTAGTCTTGTCTGCTTATTTATTTTAATGAACTCTCCTCCTATTAGCTCATAAGACAATGTGACTCCTGCAACCATCCTTTCAGAGTTATCTAAGCTATTAATTTTACCCTTAGCATCTCCAGGAACCCACATTTTCCACTGTAACTACTGAAAATTGTTCAAACAGGTTATGGCTACAATATTAAAATCCTGGTGGGTCCAGAAACCACTGTCACTCCAGATACCAAGAAATTCAACACAAATTGAAGAAAGAGGATCATACTCTGAGCACACTTTACTAAATTGACCAAGTTATTCCATATTTAAACCATCATAAGTTGAAGTTTGATTGTTTTATTGATGGGGAAATTCATTTCTGATTCTGTGTTATTGTAATCTCCCTTAGAATTAGCCATTGTGGGGGCTGGAGAGATAGCATGGAGGTAAGGCTTTTCATGCAGAAGGTCATCAGTTCAAATCCCGGTGACCCATTTGGTCCCCCGTGCTTGCCAGGAGCAATTTCTGAGTATGGAGCCAGGAATAACCCCTGAGCACTGCCAGGTGTGACCAAAAAAAAATAAAAATAAAAATAAAAGAATTAGCTATTGTGTTTGATTGTTTTCCTGATGGGGAAGATTTATTTCTGATTCTGTATTAATGCCAATCTCCCTGATAATTAGCAGTAGCAGGGAAAGTGAGTTCATCCTATACTCTCTAAAGAGTTGTGGTGGGGTGGTGGTGGTTGATAATTTTATAGATCCGTTTCTGATTCAGTATCTGCTTGGGCCATTATAATATCATTTTGGGCATTTGTTTCATTTTGCAAGTCAATATCATTAGGTGAAGCAACTAGAGGCTCTTCTGGCCTATTGGCAGTAAGTAGGAGATGACAAAATACCAGCTTCAGGGCATTGGGCTTGACCTTGTGCAATTATTGAAAATACTTTTCTATTTTTCAGTTGAGATTCCTTTTAGAAACAATAGTAAGTGCTTCAGAAACAGTTGAAAGCATTTCAGAAACTTCTAGCACAATATTAGAATATTTAGCCCACATTTTTCGTTGCTTGTGATATATACAAACTATAATAACAAGAAAAACCAGTACCAGAGTTACCAATGCATAAATGACTACAATGGTCATTTTTTATTCTACATACAATGATATGTTTTATTCTACTGTTGAAAAAGGTAGCAATTTGCATGAGAAAAAGCCAGGGTCTTTCAACCAAAAACCAAGCCATTGTCACAACTTTGAATCAAATAAATGCTAACTTAAAAATCAATGACAGATAAATCCACTTAAAGAGTCACTAACTTATCATCTCACCAGTCATCTACACAGCCTCTGCTTCAGGAGCCAGGTGATGTGGAAGTCTCATGCCCCAAGTCCAGGACATTGGAGAAATGCAGGTATAGAAGCAAATTCTAACACAGGAAATAATACATACATGATTAAAAGGATAAAACTGGTTCAAGAGCTCCACGTGCAAGCCTTCCTCTCCTATGAAGCTGATATCTCAGAGGTGGAAAACTAAAACTGCAAAAAGAGAAGCTTTTTCCTGAGACCTTGGGTATTTATTAGGAAGTGCTAGGCCACTCCACCTTGGGTAGAGCACCAATGGTCTAAGCTACCAATCTAAAGGGCGCTTTATCCAAACGTGCTTCCAACCAATGAGTAATGAGCATAAACTGAATAGGGTAATCTGTTAATCCAATTGGAAGGAAGGAGATTAATGCCTCAAGATGGAGGAAAGGTGGATATGAAAGTTGGTTTATATGAAGATGGTAGGCTAATTTAAAGTTAACTATTTTCAGTATGCAACAATTATGAAAACATCAAAATCATAACAGTATATTATATATAAGTACTCGATATTAAATACTCAAAATACAAAATACTTATACCTAAGATTACTGTACAGTCTGTTGATGAGGTTATATCAGGTAAGGTGTAATGTTTCAAGAACTGTGATGTCTTTACAAATGACTTCAGAATCACATTTTAGCTAAGTACCACTAAAATTTTATCTCATGACCCATCCAGAGGCTCATAACTATTTTTTCAAAGGTCTCCACATTAAACTATATAGGAACCCTTTACTTTCTCAAAAATTTCTCCTCACTTAGGATCCACAGTGGTTTAATTAAAACTTGGTAGGAGTGTTTGATGGAAACTGAATTCACAACATGTCTTTGTTCCTGGGACTGAAGTCTGAGCCTCACATATATCAGGATTATGTTCTCCTGCTGAGTCAGGACCCAAGTTCTAATCACCTTTACTATCCAGCCATACCTTTACAGAAAACTCATCAGCTAACTCCTGAGCGCAGCTGGGTGTGACCCAAAAAGCAAAAAACCAAAAAAAAAAAAGGGTGTGTGTGTGGAGAGATAACATGGAGGTAGGGCATTTGCCTTGCATGTAGGACAGAAAATTCATCAGTGACTTTCATTTTTTGAAATACACCTTTTAGCCATTTTTTATTCTATGCTCCTGCTTTTCTGATTTCTGATTTTTTGCTTCCTATAAGTATAGTGGTAGTGTGCGTGCTGTGTGTGTGTGGGGAGGGTGAGGAGTGTTTGGCCACTCCTAATATTCTGAAACACTGTGTGGTACTTGAGAAAGCATATGAAGCTCAAATCAGATTCCACTACATACAAGGCAGCAGCTTCAACCCCTGTACTATCTCTCTATTCCCTTAAGTGTGGTTTATCTACTCTAAGGTGACTCAGATTATCCTACCAATAGATATGTGTTGTGATTTTAGCTCAAATAGTAACAAACTTTAGTTTTAGATTTCCTCAATGATTCTGTGAATTCAGTAACATGGGTGTACATTTTACATTGATTGGCATGTCCTAATAGGTATTTGCTGTGTCAGACATGGTCAAAAGTACAAAGACATGAGACTCAATAGTTGCCCTCCAAGAAGGAACTATACATAAGGTATCAGTCTAGTTACAAGAATATTAAACACTGAATATCACTATCCCATGATGCTATGTTCAAGTACTCAGAGTCCACAAGAGTAGACATTTTTGTGTCTTTTTTCTTTGCTGAAACACTCCTGGTACCTGCAACAGTCCCTGGTTTATACTAAGTGCTTCAATGGAGGTGTGGCATCCAACCCTCCTTTCTCTCTCTCTTTTTTTCCCGTTCTATGGTTATTATTTGGTTGTTATTTTTTTGTTGCTGGTTTTTATTGTTTTGTTTTTGATATTTGTTTTTTGTTTGTTTTGTTATGTTTTTCTTTTGTCCCCTTCTTCTTTTGAATTGATATTTATAATCTCTAGATGAACTCCTCCCAGGTTTTTTTTTTTCTTTTTTTCTCTTCCAAACAGAACCATGTAACTTGAATCATCTCGTTTTGCCTCATAAATTGACGGGGGTGAAAATGGATGGTACCAGGACCAAACAGTCGTATGAACATTGAGTAGAAATAAAAAATGATCAGGCTTAAACACCAAACCCAAAATCAACAATAACAAAATCGATACCCAATCTACAAGCTATATACAGAGGAGACCAGTTATCTTAGCATTCCAAGGAGAGGGGGACAAAGGAGGGAGATATGAGATGCATGCTGAGAAGAGGGGTGGAGGGAGAACAACAATGGTGGTGGGAATATCCCTGATTCATTGTCACTATTAATATTAATCACAGTAATATTAATATTACATTAATATATTAATATTAACACTATATTAATACATTAATATTAATATGTCCGTATTAATATTAATATCACTGTGAAAGATTTGTAATTCACTTTGTCCACAATAAAAATAAAAAATAGGTATGTGACATGAAGTGCAATCTTCTTTTTAAGCAAAGAAGACTTAAGTATGTCTACTCTGATGTTGGCATCTGTTGATAACGAGACTAGTAGAAATAACACAAATAAACTTATTCATGATTGATGTCTTAGGGAAAATATATTGGTAAAATGGAGTTGCTGTGTTGGTTCACATGCCCTAGCTTCTCCACCATATGACAACTGCTCCAAAATGAAACAGACTGCCTGTCTGGGGAATAACACATACTATTGCAGTTGCTCTGATATCCATCCCTGTGTTCTCTTGGCTTGGCCATGAGCTTTAACTCTAAAGGGATTATTGAAGGAGGGGAGCATTTATTTGTACATTGTATGCTTATCTCAGAAGCCTCAGACAACCTGATACATACAATCTCTTCATCAAATATCTCTAGCTCTTTATATTTATTAGGAACTTCTCAGAGCTCATAAATTCTGCTCCTCTGTCTTTTCCACAAGGTTAATGTATTTGCTAGTGATCTGGTTGCCTTGTTACATAGATTTCTATTTGTTCTTTCCTAACCCTTTCCCTCCAAATCCTTATTCTGTGTGAGCTCACAAAATGTGAAGAACACACACAGCCTTTTATACAAGATCTGTATAACAAAACTTCACTTTCAATAAAGATAAGTGGGATTTGGCTTTGGGCGAAGATGAAAACAAGCACTCCAGTTCTGGCAAAGGAATCAGCAGCTCTCAGGGGAATACAAAATGGAACCTTCTGGAACAAGAGAGGAGGCTCTTCCGCCACGCGGTAGCTGCCAGGCTCCAAGGATGGAGTAGGTGGATGATTGTGACTAGGAGAGTTTTAAGTGATTCAAAATTTTTCTGTGGTCAAGTGCCTCTTGGAACTTGCAGAACAGGAAGCGGCCTGCCCCAGTCAGTTCTAGAACCGTTAACCTGGAGGCGTGTGTGCTAATGGGTGCCAGGGCACAGCAGGCCAGGGTGGGGACATGGGAGGAGGCCACAGAAGCCAAGAGGTGTGGGAGCATTACGGACCAGTAAGAGCTCAGTAACTGGAAAAATCTGGGACATCCCGGAACTTAAAAGGGAGAATCAATGGGAGAGGAATTATCCAAGGGAGACAGGCCCCAAGTGATTGATTCAGGCCGCTGGTGGTTTAATGAAGATGCAATTTGGAGACAGATACGAGTTTGACAGGTGAAAAAAAGAAAGCTTTGCTTGCCCTAGAGCTTTCTCCCACGTTGAAAACACAGTGTCATCATCACAGCCCCCCCACCCCTGTTTTTTAAATACTGACGCAATAAAAAAAATAATGTTTCAGGGGCCAGAGAGGTAGCATGGAGGTAGAGTGTTTGCCTTGCATGCAGAAGGACAGTGGTTTGAACCCCGCCGTCCTATATGGTCCTCCGAGTCTGCCAGGAGCGATTTCTGAGCGTAGAACCAGGAGTAACCCCTGAGTGCTGTCCGGTGTGACCCTTCAACCGCTTCCTTTTCCCACGAAAAATCAATTAGCACCTGAATTGGCCCTCGGGCTCTACTCCCTCCCAGTTGCCCCGTTGGTGTGGGTGCGACTTAGCCAGCACCCCACTTTGTGCAGGAAGACGCTTTTGCAGCCGATGGGCTGAGACACCTTTCACATTCAACCGGTGATTGTATTTGAACGCAAGTTTTGACAACTCTTCTGGGTCGGTGACCCCAAACACTTCTCATCTAGAGGCGCCAGAGGAAGGGAGCACCGGTCTCCGGGGAGCAGGAGGCGAGTGTACGGGGGGGGGGTTTGGGGGCAGCAACCATTCCCGCCCCAAATCTTCCCCCACACCCCAACACTCGGCAGGACCCCCAGATTCCCCGGGATGAGGAAACCGTTGCTCCTGGCTCTCCACGGCCGACTGGAGACTCTGAACCCCGCAACTCGGACATCACTCCCCTGGGACCGCCCCACCCCGGAGCATCCCGGCGCGGTCAGAGGGGGACCCTCGCTGGGCGGGGGTGCAAAGGTCCCCCAGGCCTTCGCCCTTCCTCTCGGGGATCCCCCTTCGCCACCGCCGGCCGGGGACACTCAGGACACTCCCCATTCGGAGGCCGGGCCTGGTGGTGCTCCCGCCCGCCCGCCGGCCGCTCCGCCCCGGGGAGCCCCGCCGCGCCCCCTCCTCGCGACGCGCGGCCGGATCGGGGGGCCGGAGGCGGCCGAGGGTGACTGGGCGGCGGCGCGGGGCCGGGAGGGAGGGAGAGAGGGAGGCTCGGCGGCTCTTTGCTTTCTCCGCCCTCGCCCTGCTAGCCCCGCTCGGCCGCCTCCTCCTGCGCCCGGCCGACCGGGGTGGGGGGACCCGCACCCCCTCCTCCTGCTTTCTCCGCCTGCTCCGCCCAGGACTTCTCCGCCGGAGACGGACTGCGAGCGGGGAGACGTCCCGGGAAGCCCGGGCTGCGCCAAGGCTGCGTGCGGGCGGCCAGCGGAGCTGCGGAGTCCGCGCCGGGCCGGACCGGGGTGAGTTGCACCCCACGATCCCGCAGCAGTTTGGGCTGCGGGCGCGGGACACGCTGCTGCTGGCCGGGCAATGCGGTCGGTGCAGGCGGGGATCCCGGTGCTCGCCCCGCCGCCGCGGCCCGGACGGGAAACGCGGTCTGGATGGATGGAGCGCGCGCGGGGTGTCCAGGCGCGCAGGACCCCGCGGGTCCCGGGTTTTGCTTGCTTGGGTCCCGCGCGCCCCCCGGCAATCCTACCCGCCACCCCCGGAGGGCCTGCCCGGTCTGCGGCTTGTGGGTCCCGCCGGCCACAGCCATCAGCTGCCTCTTAGATCTAGGCTGCATTTTTGTGGGCAGAGCCGTGATTTGGGGGTTCTTGCTGAAGGAGGTGGGCGTGGAAGGGGAAAGACCACATCTGGCTAGGGTGGTGTTTTGAGCTCTCTCTGTATGGGGGGGGGAGACTTCTGAGTGTTCTTTTGGGGGTGTTTTTTAAGGCTCACAATCGCGGTTTCCCCTCTCCATTCTCTCCCATCCATCCAGCGGCTAGAGTTCTTTGAACTGAGAAAAGCACACAAAAAAAGGGGTTTTCTGTCCTGAGCGCTAACTTTTGCTTTAGTTTTTTTGGGCTCTGGGGAGTTTTTTATTTTTGAGGATCCATGCACTGTTAAACTAGGCGTGGATGGAGTGCAGACCGAGTCCTCTGCCCCCGACTTTTGCACACTCTTCCCAGGCTGTTTCTATCCTGCATACCCCGATTTTCCTCTCTCCCGTGATTATGTGCAGCATTGCGCGCGGGAGGGGGCCCAGTTTGGCACCAGTGAGCAGCAGGCAAAAGTAGAACTTGTGTTGGAAATCACAAAAAGAGGACTTTGTAGACAGAGCCGTTGGGTGCTGGAGCCCCAAGGTGTGGTGTGCCAGGCTGGGGAAGGGCGCTGCGGGCCTCGGGTGTGAGCCGAGCCCGACTTTGAAGGGACTTTGAGATATGCACGTGGCTGGCGCGTCTCCCACTCGCCAGTGAGGCTCCACCCCCGCCAGGGTTAAGCCGGGCTTCTTGCTTCTTTCTTTGGGGTTGCCTTTTCCTGACTCTTTCCGACTGATCCAGTTTTTTTAAAAATAAGGAACACATGCGGTGGTGGTGGTGGTGTATGGAGGGAGGGGTGGTGGTGGTTAAAGATAGATAGGAAAAGAAGTTCTTATCTCCTTCTGTCCTGTCTCTCCCCCCCCCCCTTTTTTTTGCTGTTATAGTATGATGCACTGGTTATTCATCTATGCCAGGGATGTGATTCACCACAGAAATAACATTTGACATATCTTTGCTGATACCAGATAAAGCACTCTTATAAAGATCACCTCTGCCAAGTGACCATGCATGAGTAGATTGCCATTTGTAGTGTTTGCAAAGGGTGTAGTCAAAAAGAAAAAAAAAAAAGAGAGAGAAAGAACAACAACAACAAAAACCCAAAATCAAAACTCAAGACATTTTATGCCCTGCCAGAAAAAGAATATTGTGTGTGGTTGGTGAGGACCAGGCTGAGGAAGAGGGATCATCATTCTTCCACTCTTCATAAAAATCCAGTTAGGAAAAATGATCTTTGAGATGAACATTAATCAATATCATTTGAATCATTTAAATGTAATTTAAATGTAATTCAACTGAACCACAAAAACAGAAGTATGTCCACCCGGAAACAGGGATGGATATTGTGCATCCTCACAGAGGGACTCAGTTGCTGGCATCCTTCAGAGATTCATGGACTGATAGATAGATAAATGCGATTTTACTGCTTCTCCATCTGGCAGGCTGGGCTGGGCGGGGCAGGAAGGAAAAGTTCATAGTAGAAAGGCTAGAAAGGCAAGATATAGAAATACACCTTCCTTTTAATGAGTATTCTTGCAAGAATTGAGAAAGGAGACGCAGATTTCTACTACTGCTTGGGCCTTGGACACATTTACTTTCTCTCAGCTCCAATTTCTTATGACTTTCTTAAACAGAAAGGAGGGGCCAGAGATCATACAATGGTTAGAGTATATTCCTCGCACATGCCTTGTGTGCAGCTGACCAGGATTTGATCACATGGTCCCTAGAGCACTACCAGGGTGGCCCGAGACCCAAACTGCAGGGCCTGAGCAACAGTACCTGCTCTGGCCCTTCTGTTGAACTGCCAGCCTGCTTGGTAGAGAATTACATATGGGGCCCTTGGGTCTCCTTGGTCTGCTTGGGTCTGCATGGGAGGCTTCAAGAAAACAAACAAATGAGTTCAAGCCAAGATGTCACCTGGAAGATAAATTTATGACTGTGGGGAGGACTTCGGGGTATGCTGGCCAGTTGACTAGGCACTCTCTAGCTGTTAATGATGGCTGTCAAGTATTTCCTAAAACCCTTGAGAAGCACTGCCATTCACAGCTGAATGGAAGGGGCTATACCTGCTTTTCCAATGCATGAGTAATGCCTGCTGAAGGTAGTTTCTGAGAGAGGCTGTACCCACCTCCTGGTAGTTAACATCCAGAAACAGGTGACTTTTCTAGAACTTGGAGGCAACTTTCCTTAGGCCTATTCAGGTTCTTTATTTATGATTTATTTATGTATTTTTGGGAGGGAATGTGTGGTACAGAGACTGGATAAGGAGCTGAGGGTTAGAGCCAGGGGTGTCATTACAGCTCCAGGCTGCATTGCTCCTGAACCATGGCAGATGCTTATGATCCAAATCCTATAAAATTAAATTTCCCAATTTCATTTGAGAAATAAAATATACTTTAGTGATAAGCATATAGGACTCCATTCTTGGGTATCTAAAAAGCAGTATCTTACTCATTGCTTATTGCTCTTAAAAAGATGTAATAAGTAAAGACCTCATCTCTAGGATTCATTTCAAAAGGCTGTTTTTATTTGAAAAGGCAAATTTGTCTTTTTTTTTTTTATGGTTTTTGGTTCACACCCAGCAGTGCTCAGGGGCTACTCCTGGCTCTATGCTCAGAAATTGCCCCCAGCAGGCTAGGGGGACTATATGGGTTGCCAGGACTTTAACCACTGTCCTTCTGCATGCAAGGCAAATGCCCTACCACTGTGCTATCTCTTAGGCCCCCAAATTTGTCTTTTAAGTTCAAAATCCACTGCCCATTTTTTACTAACCTTGTGCAAAGTTGACACAAAGTATTCTTAGTTCAACAGTATTAAATATTATTTATTTAGTTTTCAGTTTGGAGGACATGCCTAGAGATGCTAGGAACCATCCATGCATCCATGCAAAAGTCATGTGTATTCCAGACCATTGAGGCATCTCTTTGGTCTGTAGCAGTATTTCTTTTGGGGTGGGACATGCTCCCAAACAGAGCTCCATGGATCAGGGACTCTTCCTAGTGATTCTTGAACGACTGGGCTGGGAATTCAAAGTTGGGGATCAAGGATGATAAGCTGCTTGAGCCCCAAAATGCCGGGGATCAAATCAGGGTCATGTACATGTACCTCAACTCCTGACTATCTTTCTGATCCCAAACAATATTTCTCAAACTGTGTTGTCTACATAATACCACTCTAATTTAGTAGGAAAGCATATTGTTCATTCATCGGCTCTTTCATCATGCCACTGAGCAAATACCAGTGGTGTCTCTTTCAAGGGCCAGGCTGATTCTGGCCTCTTGTGGCAGAGTAAGAATAACCAGCTCTTTCTCTCTTCACAGGAACACTTTCTGGTTGAAGTTTCAGACTCTTCAGACACTGCCTTTTGGATTTAGGAAAGCCAATATTGGCAGAGAGTGTAGGTGCTCATTCCTTTTCAGAGCCAACCTGCTGGGAGTCAGAAGATTGGCCAGTCATAGTAGCAAAAGACAGATGGTTCTCTGGGTCTTCACAAGAGTCAGGGATAGAGACTGTGCCTGCTATAAAGAAGCAGATGTAATGTTCTTTTACGTGGAGCTGCCAGACTATGTGCTGTGCAGTGCAATCTGCTATTTCTCATGATGAAAGCCTCGAGAGGAAAAGGAGGGAGATGTCCTGGGAGAAGTCTGGTCATGTCCTGTGGAAGTAGACACAGTCACTATGCGGCCAGGCAGAGAGAATCCTGTGTGCGGACTGGATTTTCTTCCTTTTAGGTTTCGCTTCTTTGAAAGGTTCAGTCATCCGTAATGCAATAGCCACACATCCATATGGAATGTAGGGAAAGCTTGATTGTGGAGGTGAGATCATTGTTGCTAGCATTGGAGGTGAGGTTGTGTGGGAAGTACCTTGGGGCATTTTGGGGGTGTTGGATGTTGAGGGTGAACAGAGTCAGGCTGTGATGTGATGTTGATGGATGAAGGATGCTGATTGTGTTTTGAAAAGTGCTTGGTGCTCCCAGACAGATTAGGCGGCCCAAAGGCCAAGATGGGGATGAAGAGGCTCTGAGAGGCTGGCACATGGGACTAGTGAGGAAGAGGCCTGCAGGAGTGGCCACATGTGCTAGATTATCTCTAGTAGATGAACACATAGGAGCTAGATTGGCATCTTGACCTCTTCACCATGTACAGCGGTTGCAGGGCACAGCAGTTTTGGGAGACAGAGAAGAGGGAACTAGAAGGCTTCAGGTATGAAAAGGTCAGCTGAAGCCTATACCAACTGGAGAAGAGATAAGGGAAAGGAGAAGAGAATGACCAGGGTCATTCCTCTTCCCTCACCCCCCACCCACCTAGGGGGAAGTTCTTCAAGCCAGAGAGAGGGTTTGCACCAGAAACTGCACTTATATCTCCTTGATCTTGGACCTCAACCTCAACAAGAGTTAAGAAATGCATGCATTAGCCTGAGTTTCCCAGCCTCTGGTCTTTGTTAGGGCAGCTCAAGCTGACAGATAAACATGTTGATATTGTACCTGAAAAGGCAGGTGTAAGGTGACCTTCCCTTGCTGAGCGTGTCTGCTAGTTTTGTGTGTCTACAAAACACTGATTCTGTTAGAGGTACTGTTCCTTACTTTTTTCTTTATTTAATCCAATACCACCAGCTCGCATTAGAATAAACCTGGCTCACACTTTGAGCCTTGGCAGCTGAAAAAGGGGAACCTCACTGTAGAATGTTTTTTCCTCTTTTGTGTTTGTTCTCCTTTTGGTTTTTTTGTTTTGTTTTGTTTTGGGGCCACACCCATGATGCTCAGGGGTTACTCCTGGCTTGCTCTCAGAAACTG